>CM055823.1:40441956-40648489 GCA_029582265.1 Zoroaster sp. YZ-2022
CTATAAGTCCACAATTATTATTATTATTTTTACAGTGGCTTTAATCCTATTGTACTGACAATAAAAGCAAGGCATGGTTTAGGCTTAGTAGTAATAACCTCTCCATTGTGCGCTTATCTTGGATGAATGGATTAGTCTAGTCAAAACACACGTAACGGTTCCTATCAAGTAAACAAATCCAGGGACTGAAGATTCGTGGACCGACACACAACACAGACTAGATTCCGCGTTGATCTATGGAGGATCGTGCTCCCACCACGTGTACACGGCCGTCGATTATAATTCACCAGTCATCAGGCCTATCAACACGGCTGGTGTGGGGACGGGCGTTCGCGCTAATCCTATAGCCATTTCCTACGAATAATCAACCAGAATTAGAGCCAACGGCATCACACAGTATAACAGAAAGTTATAGATAATTAGCGACACGAAAACGCACCTCAACTTCCGTAAATCTGTCTATTTAATAATAATCGGCAGCAACATTTTTTACTGAGCTTTATTTTCCCGATGGGTGGTGTTATATTTGATTTTGACGATATATATATATATTTTTTGCTGAGTGTTATTAAAGTTTTAAATTATATTGGAACAGTACTTTGTCCTTAAAGTATTAGGCTCGTTACATTAAAAAAATGTATAGCTTTTTATAGGCCTACATTTTGCTCTGTTAAAGTGTAGGCCTAGATCAATATTTAATTAGGGGCAAAATCGCCGGAGGAAATTCCTCGGGAAAACTACTTTTTTCAAAGACGTGACAGTGCTTTTTACTGTTTGTTCGACAAATTGGCGATATTGGTTTATTACGTGTTCTACGATTAGTCCATGCCTACTTCTCTGTCGATAAGGCGCGTAACGATTATTTTCATTGGCTAAGTCACAGGTGATTTTGTTGCAGCTGTTGTAATGCAGCTAGCCTTAAACGTGGCCCGGATGGCACACGCACGAAAATAAAATAGCAACGCGAGTGGCGACCTCCCGCCAGATTCGTGTTGGCCAGGTACATATTAAACTTGTCAATGCCCGTTTCGTTGGTCGTGGAGCAAATCATGGCGCATGTCTATCCCCCGATCAAACATTGAATAAATTTGTCTAATGGTCCAACAATTTTCTAAGATACTTGTAATGTCACTAAAGTGATTTCTCAGTTCCCTTTCAATTTTTTTGGCGCGGCATTTTGGAAATCAAGGTACCAACTAAATCTTCTTATGCGCACGCAGGCATAGGGAATTCGCCGGCCTATATAACACGGATTATAGAGCTTGTAACGCTTTGTGTATCACTTCAGTGAGTTTGTATAGTCATAGAGAAAGTGGTCCTTTCTCTATGGTATAGTTTACAGCTTAACAGAGTTTTACTTTGTAAACAACTTCCAAATCAGTAGGCCCGTGATTTTTTCAATTTGATACATGTATATAATATATACATGTATATACAGTAAAAAATTGGAAAATATCACACGACTGCAGCTGATTTGCAAGCTTTTAAGTACATGTACATGTACAAAGTAAAGCTCTCTGTAACCTGCGAATACAGTACACAATGATGGGGATTTCAAAAGCTACAAAGAAGCTTGGGATGTCTATGACAAGGGCACCACCTTTACCATAACAAAATTTGGACGAAAGACAGATTTTGTTCCTAGCAACAAAAAAACACAACGTTTATTTATACTTTTTCAATCTCAAACTGAAGAAAAAAGACACAATGTATGCCTACTCATTTTTTTCTAGCATTCTTGCTTGACCAGACCGAAATAAAAATATATAAATGACAAAACCAATACATGTATTATTAGACAACTCATCCAGCTGCGAGCCAGATCTCGCCATGTGACAAGGACTTTGGTTGGTACCCGGCGAGTAATGTAGTAGTATTTGATATGAAGACTGCGATCGGAAACCACCGACGCATAAAATCATAGACTTGATTTCAAGGCCGTTTGTGAGAGCTTCGCTTAAAACGGCATGCGTACGACGAGCCAGTGTACTTTGTGGGGAGACCGTATGGAGTGTAATGCATTGTGTGATGAGCCGCGGATGATCGCGATGGACTACGGTCGGGTTTTGGGTTCCTTGCGCGCTACAGAAAGTCGGCGGGCGTTCGCGGGCCAAGCCTTGAAATCAAGGCTACTGAAATGACTGTTGCGATGCAAGTTGTCGAGACTAAACAAAAATCTCTTCATTTTCCCCTTTTTTTAAAACCGGAAATCCGGGTAAAACCAAAACAGTGCATTCTCTGGATAAAGTGGATTATTTGCGACTTGATTCGTTACCTAGTTAGGTCCTCACTTCGTGGCACAAACATAAAGTGATTCAGTAAACTCCGAGTGTCATAAGGATGTGACGGTTACACAATTAACCGACCGTTTGTCCAGTTAACCGCTTTTCTTTGTCTTTAAACAAGTTCAGCTTTCTGCCTTTTTGCTTTTCGGTTTCAAGACAAGCACGGTAAATTTTTGCTACTTTTCTGCTCGACGAAAAAGGCAGATTAGACGTTTTGTTACACAGTGGCACAAAAGTGGTTTGTCAATAAATTTGCTCATTATTTCTTAGCGGCTTCATGTTTGTTATTGAAAATTCAAGACATGATTCGATCTTATGATCCGATGTCATGACATAATTTTGGTAAAGTTTAATACAAGCGTTGTGATTTTTTGGCAAGGATTTCTTAAAAATCTCTACAGTGGAAGTCAGTCGTACTTGTGCAAAGTGAAGTCTTAAATTTGTCAACAAATTTGCTCATTATTTTTTAGCGGCTTCATGTAGGTCATTGAAAATTCAAGACATGATTCGAACTTATGGTCCGATATCATGAGACAATTTTGGTGACGTTTAATAAAAGCGTTGTGATTTTTTGGCAAGGATTTCTAAGAAAGAAATCTTCAACGAAGAGGCACCAGAGACACAAGGAATGAATCTGGTACACGCTGCACGCGGTCGACCCCATGCCGACGTCCGACGCGTTCGGCCGGGCAATCTCTGTTTATGGAAGTTCACTGATCAATATTGGGCACCTCGTACTTGAGCAAAGAGTCTCAAATTTGTCAACAAATTTGCTCATTATTTCTTAGCGGCTTCATGTATGTTATTGAAAATTCAAGACATGATTCGATTTTGAACTCAGCTATCATAACACAATTTTGTGAAGTTTAATCGTTGTGAATTGTTGGGAATGAAAACATTTTTTTTTAAAGAAAACAATTCTTGAACGAAGAGGGCGCACTTCAGCCTGGCTCCTTCCAAGTGTACTACCCACGTAATTGTATCAGCACGTCAGGGGACATGACCTGCGGAAGCAGCTGCTGTGTGTGAAACCAATTTATTATGGACTATCATCTTCTTACGGTTTTGATAATTTAACTTCATGGTTATTATTTTATTGATATAATCAACAATCAATGAGCATCGTCATTCGTCCGAGGTTTGATGTCCTTTTTCATCTCATGTAACGAAAACTCTAATTTTGATGGCACTATGTTTTGAGTAAGGAGGAAAAATAACGAAAGACAGATTAGACAGAAAATTAGTTTTATTATTGTAAGATGTTGTAGAGCGACAGTTCCATGGAGAAGAACAAATTAAAGCCGTTTGTAATGATTCGATCTGTTATCAATGACAAGTGTAGGCACAACCGTCAAGGTATTAAAACTTCGTACATATAAATCATCAATATAAACTTTAAACACTATTTAGCGCATCGTTTTGATACGTGTGCATGACTAGGCCTAAAAGCTTTATATTTAGGGTAACTTGTTGATGTTCAGTTTCCTGTTTATATTAAAGTTTATGGGTTAACTTTCAGTTCTAAAATCCCAGGTTGACCATCGCCCATTGCATTACACATTATTGCATTACTATTCCTGCACACCAATGCTGGATTAAACAAATACATAGGCCTATTGCCAAATAAATTATTTCAGTGACAAGCCAAGTATCATTTTATTAATCCATTTGCTTTGAATAAAAACAATTGATTCCTTGTAAAGCATAAAGTACATCATAGCACGGAAAAAGTAGAAACACATGAATCATGGAGGAAGGAACCCAGATAATGACACTTCGACGTTGGTAATGTTTACACGATCCTGGAAATGAGGACTGCGTGTGGTAAGCAAGTGTGTTGTTACGGGGTTCCCCGGCTACTACACTGCGAGCACATGGTCGCGGCTGGTAATCGGCGGCGTGCATGCATTTTGAACGTGCACTAGAGGTCACCGTGAATGATTGCAACAACGGTTTCGCGGGCTCTCACTATACAAGTCACGGGTACGATACGTGAATAAAACGACGTTCGTTAATCGAGTCATATCGCAAAACTATAAACCTCACCGGGTTCATAAACACAACATAAATAAATTAGCAAACATACAAAAACGAGACCGCCCTCGGCCAAAGTCCTGTCGGGGTTAAAGAGGATTGTTGTAGCTGCCAGAATTGTGTTTTCTATGAGCCTTGGCAGCGAATTTAATCATTTCACAGTTACATTTATTGTTAACGGACATCGAAGGCCTACTGTATTTTCCTCTACTGCTAAAGAAAGCCAAACAAAAAGCAATGGGGCCCCTGTATCGTTGCAAACGATCAGCGCACGCAAATTGCAATGCCGAAAATGTAACCTGCCCGTCAAGTCGTACCAGAATTTTTCAAGCAACCTACATGTATAACTCGACCAAATACAGAACCCAACCTTGCCCAAATACCAACAGTACCGTTATGTTTAGTGTGTTTACCTTCCATCCAAGAGGGATTATCACATGCACAAAAGCGTCAACAATGGGCAAGAGGATAACTTCCTTTGATGTAGTTAATGAGCCGGCCTCAACTGAGCTTTCGAGGTTCACCGCGTTTTCACCCAGCTTTCACCGAGGACCAAACAAAAGATTTGTTTAACGGTGGTTTCACCTTGCAGTCACGGTGCTCTCACACCGTGACCACACAGTGAAATGGGAACGAGCGCCGTGAAATTCACGGAAAAAGTGCAATTCACCGAGCTTTAACGGTGCATTCACGGAGCATCAGATAATTCACACTGGAGACAAACCATTTGTTTGTGATTCTTGTGGTAAGTCTTTCTCAGACCCTTTTTATCCTACGGTGCTTATTGACTGTCTTTGTCCCTCACTTCAATGTATTGTCCCTGAGACAAAGACTGCGGTTTGTCCACGTCTGGTCACGGCTTCATAGATAAACTAAGAAAAAATTCAGACAATCCCGGCCAAAATAGTTGGGGCACGTGACAATAAACATTGTGTGGATGTGGATGTCATTCTGTACTTTATTACAAGATATCTCAAAAAGTTCTCGGATGAAATTTGCTACACGGACCAATCGATTAGATTTTGATGAAGATCCAATTTCAGTTTTAAAGTGTATTTTTAGGACCATGTCTAACATTAACGTTGATCAGTGAGCAAATAAGTAGAACTATAATGACCTGCTTAGTAATCTAATGTTTTCATCTAGTTTCAAGAATCGTTGGTCTCTCGGCGGGCGGGTTAGGCGTACGGTAGCCCAGGTTGGACTTTCACCTTCGTGTACTACGGTGACGTCCAGGAATTAACCCCAAAAAATCATAATACGGAAAATAAATATTTTGTGTAAAATCATTAATTGCTGAATTTTTTTTACCTGTGTGAAGCTGCTGAAACTACGCAGTAGAATCCCATGACCAAATACAATGCATCTCAGTGAGGTTTGAATTGTAAATTATAATTTTCACTAAGTGTTTTTAACCCTAACTCCCTAGGCCCATTTGCTTACACAAAACCTGAATCCTTCCTAACTCCCTAGGCCCATTTGCTTACACAAAACCTGAATCCTTCCTAACTCCCTAGGCCCATTTGCTTACACATAACCTGAATCCTTCCTAACTCCCTAGGCCCATTTGCTTACACATAACCTGAATCCTTCCTAACTCCCTAGGCCCATTTGCTTACACAAAACCTGAATGATCCAAAATCCTTCAGTAGTAAAGTAAGCATAATGACCACGACCATTGTATGCAGATGACATGTCACACACATGTGTTGCTTATCTGTGATACATGTTCATGGCCCAGGGCCAGGGACCCTCCCTGCATGCATGGAGCAATAAACAGTGTCCACTGACCCAAGCACTGGCCTTCCAATCACTATAACAAACATGGTTGTACATAAGTAAGACTAATTGCGGTGACACCATGTGGAATCTCAATTGAGTAGTAATTAGTTCTGAAAAGAACTGGAGGTACAACTCGACGTTTCGATCAGTATGCTCTGATCGTCCTCAGGAGAATGCCAGACTCTGGAAAATGCTGCTGCTTAAGTAGACTGCTGGAGGATCATCCCATGAATGGATGCTGGAGGATTAGTTCGTTGAGGCGAGCAGGCGGGAACTGTTTAGACTAGGATCCTAGGGGTTGGGGGAGAGGAGTGTGTGCTCACTGAACTGAATCAGTTGTTAACAAGCACAGGGGGGTGGAGGGTGGTTGACTTAGGATATAGGAGATCCCTCAGTCTGGGGTGGGTTATGGACTTTGGATATATAGAAGATCCTTCAGTCCGTAGTAGTGGTCGCCAAATGTCGCTGATGTTGTACATGTACCATGGAGGAAGCAAGGCAAGTATGCCTAATAACCTCAATCCTCCAAAATCATTTTTTGGACAGACCAACATGTACCATGTAACCTCAATCCTCCATTTTCATCCAGTGTCTAATATAGCCTCAAAACCTCAATCCTCCATAATCCACCAAGCAAATAATCGCATCTGCCCTCAATCCTTCAAAATCCTTCACTTTGGCAAAGATGATTTTGGAGGATTAGGGTTAATGAAATAATCCCAGAATTTAATGTTAAAGAATTACTTACGTTTTGATGGCTGTTCGTCACTCAGACAAAAAATACTCCAGTGTCAGCACAGGGGTGTCAGCGTACATACGAGCATATCTATTGACGAGCACTCATAAAAACCTACTGCGTGGTATATTTTATGCATACCGCACATACGCAGCCATTTTGTCGCTACACGCGCATACGCTAAATGGACTTTGAAATGACGAACAACCATCAAAACTGAAGGATTTCTGCAACGTTAATCTCGATTTGTTTTCAATAAAATGACTTAGTAAAAATGATATTTTGAAATTCGAACCTTAGCGCTTGTCAGTATACAGTAGTTGTTCATGGAAGTTAAGTACCGAGTTTCAGACCCCCCACACAGATAAGATGTAAACAATGTTACAAAAGACGTTTTCTGACCTGCAGGCTGATAAGACTGTTTCAGTATATACAGCGACAGAGTCCTTATTTGGGCTAAGAGTACGGGTGTAAAACTTGTAGCTTTGCATGGTGAGGAGGATAAGTAAGACTAATTGCGGTGACACCATGTGAAATTCTCAATTGGGTGTCACGTCAAATCCTGTTTCAAATCCTGGGGATGTTTTGTTTTTGTTTGTTTGTTTGTTTGCTTGTTATGTACAGCATAATCAAATAGGGTAATTGACAAATTCTAGATATATGTTTTCTGCTTTTCTAGTTTTTACTTTATTTCTCCACCATTTGTGATTTTTTTTTCACCAAAGAGTATCAAACAAATTGAAATTTTACACTATATTAACGTGACGTTAGAGACTTTGTGACATTTGTCCACTTTCAGAAGGACTCTAGATTGAAAAAAGAATGCAGCACAAAACTGAATTTGACCTTAGAGACCCTCTTTAACCCTCCTACTGTTTGACCATTTGAAACCATTCAAAATTTCCACTGACCAAAATGGCCATTGGTTTTGTACACACATGGTGATACCATTTGAAAAGTGTTGGTAGCAAGCTTTACTACCATTCAAATCCATTCAAATGCATAGAGGCCTAGAGGGTCCATTGATTCACCACTTAGAAGTATCCAAACAAGGTTTTGTATTAGCTGTACTGCCATTTGGAAAGATCCAAACAAGGTTTTGTATTTGCTGACGTACCATTCAAAACCACAAAAGCGAATGGTTTCAAATGGTGCATCAACTTGTCTGAAAAAGGCACCAGAACTAGGAGGGTTAAATAACAATCCTGGGGAATTTTCATTACTGAGAAAAATGCACTGATCCATCTTTATGTGGAATTTTTGAGACTACTCTTACTGACACACTTATTGACGATAATTTCACTTTTCTTTAAAAATAACGGCACCTCAGATAAAAATATTTCTAGGAAACATTGATCATTTTGATACAATATCCAGCATGACACCCGGTGGCTAGGTTTCAAATATAAATGACCAATTCTAAACCATAAATATATTTTTGTTTTACTACAGGAATGATGTGAGCACTTCTGTCTACATGTACATCTACATAAGCAAGAAGGTCCACACTAATGAGAAATGATGTGTGAGTGACATTTGTAACAAAACTTCTCCAATTTTACAGCTTCCACACTGGAGAAAATTATTTTGTGGAAGCTTTCTAAGCAGCATGTACAGAGGATCCACAGACATGTTTCAAAATGATGAGAAACCGTCTGTTAGCTTCTCTTCGTCTGACCATTTAAGCACACGTCACAGACACCACACTGAACAGAAACCATTTGTTTGTAACATTTGTGGAAAAGCCTTCTCAGATGAAAGCTCTGTAAAATGTCATCAGAC
The DNA here is from genome assembly GCA_029582265.1 of Zoroaster sp. YZ-2022. NCBI lineage: Eukaryota > Metazoa > Echinodermata > Asteroidea > Forcipulatida > Zoroasteridae > Zoroaster > Zoroaster sp. YZ-2022. The sequence continues at coordinate 40,450,576 of CM055823.1, forward strand.
CGTGCACACTGAAGAGAAACCATTTGTTTGCAACATTTGTGGTGAAGGCTTCTCAAATACAGGCAATCTTAAATGTCACCAGACAGTTCACTCTGGAGAAAAACCATTTGATTGTGATACTTGTGGTCAGTCTTTTTCAACCAAAGGCAATCTACGAAGACATTGGAAAGTCCACACTGGAGAGAAACCATTTATTTGTGACATTTGTGGTCAAGCCTTTTCGCGGACAAGACATCTAACTGAGCATCAGCGAGTCCACACTGGAGAGAAGCCATTTGTTTGTGACATTTGTGGAAAAGCTTTTTCATGGGCAACCATTCTAACTGTGCATCAGCGAATCCACACTGGAGAGAAACCATTTGTTTGCAACATTTGTGGTGAAGGCTTCTCAAATACAGGCAATCTTAAATGTCACCAGACAGTTCACTCTGGAGAGAAACCATTTATTTGTGACATTTGTGGTCAAGCTTTTTCGCAGACAAGCCATCTAACTGAGCATCAGCGAGTCCACACTGGAGAGAAGCCATTTGTTTGTCACATTTGTGGTAAAGGCTTCGCGCATGCAGGCAATCTTAAATGTCACCAGAGAGTTCACACTGGAGAGAAACCATTTATTTGTGACATTTGTAGCAAAGCCTTTTCGCGAGCAACCAATCTAACTGAGCATCAGCGAGTCCACACTGGAGAGAAACCATTTGTTTGTGACATTTGTGGAAAAGCTTTTTCATGGGCAACTAATCTAACTGTGCATCATCGAATCCACACTCGAGTGAAATAAACCATTGGTTTGTAAGATTCAGAATGTTTTAGGTTATTTATTAGTGAGAAAAAAATGCACTTATTGACGATAATTTCACTTTTCTAGGAAAGATTGATAATTTTGATACAATATCCAGCTTGAAACCCAGTGGCTAGGTTTCAAATACAAATGACCAATTCTAAACCATAAATATGTTTTTATTTTACTACAGGAATGATGTGAGCACTTCTGTCTACATGTACATCTACATAAAGCAAGAAGGTCCACACGAATGAGAAATGATATGTGAGTGACATTTGTAAGAAAGCTTCTCCAATTTTACAGCTTCCACACTGGAGAAAATTATTTTGTGGAAGCTTTCTAAGCAGCATGTACAGAGGATCCACAGACATGTTTCAAAATGATGAGAAATCGTCTGTTAGCTTCTCTTTGTCTGACAATTTAAGTACACTTCACAGAGACCACACTGAACAGAAACCATTTGTTTGTAACATTTGTGGAAAAGCCTTCTCAGATGAAAGCTCTGTAAAAAAAAAAACATCAGACAGTGCACACTGGATAGAAACCATTTGTTTGCAACATTTGTGGTGAAGGCTTCTCAAATACAGGCAATCTTAAGTGTCACCAGACAGTTCACTCTGGAGAAAAACCATTTGATTGTGATACTTGTGGTCATTCTTTTTCAACTAAATGCAATTTACGAAGGCATCGGAAAGTCCACACTGGAGAGAAACCATTTATTTGTGACATTTGTGGTCAAGCCTTTTCGCGGACAAGCCATCTGAGCATCAGCGAGTCCACACTGGAGAGAAGCCATTTGTTTGTGACATTTGTGGAAAAGCTTTTTCGCAGACAAGCCATCTAACTGTGCATCATCAAGTCCACACTGGAGAGAAGCCATTTGTTTGTCACATTTGTGGCAAATGCTTCACGCATACACGCAGTCTGAAAAGTCACCAGAGAGTTCACACTGGAGAGAAACCATTTATTTGTGACATTTGTAGCAAAGCCTTTTCGCGAGCAACCAATCTAACTGAGCATCAGCGAGTCCACACTGGAGAGAAACCATTTGTTTGTGACATTTGTGGAAAAGCTTTTTCATGGCCAAAGAATCTAACTGTGCATCAGCGAATCCACACTGGAGAGAAATAAACTTGTAAGCTTGGGAAAGTTTTAGCTTATTCATAAGTAAGAAAAAATGCACTTATTGACGATAACTTCACTTTTCTACGAAAGATTGATAATTTTGATACAATATCCAGCTTGACACCCAGTGGCTAGGTTTCAAATACAACTGACCAATTCTAAACAATAAATATGTTTTTGTTTTGCTACAGGAATCATGTGAGCACTTCTGTCTACATGTACATCTACATAAAGCAAGAAGCATGAGAAACAATATGTGAGTGACATTTGTAACAAAGCTTCTCCAATTTTAGAGCTTCCACACTGGAGAAAATTATTTTCTGGAAGCTTTCTAAGCAGCATGTATCAGAGGATCCACAGACATGTTTCAAAATGATGAGAAATCGTCTCTAATTAGCTTCTCTTTGTCTGACAATTTAAGCACACCTCACAGAGACCACACTGAACAAAAACCATTCAATTGTGACATTTGTGGAAAAGCCTTCTCAGATAAAAGCTCTGTAAGAAGCCATCAGACAGTGCATACTGGAGAGAAACCATTTGTTTGTGATATTTGTGGCCAATCCTTCAAACAAGGAAACCAACTAAAAAGTCATCACAGAAGCCACACTGGAGAGAAACCATTTGTTTGTGACATTTGTAATAAAGGCTTCGCTCACAAATGCAGTCTTAAAGATCATCAGACAGTTCACACTGGAGAGAAACCATTTGTTTGTGATATTTGTGGTAGAGGCTTTGCATATAAAGGCAGTCTTAAAAGTCATCATACAGTTCACACTGGAGAGAAACCATTTGTTTGTGATGTCTGTGGAAAAGCTTATACTGAAAAAGGTTCTCTAACAAGGCATCAAATAATCCACACTGGAGAGAAACCATTTGTTTGTGACATTTGCGAAAAAGCTTTTTCAGATGAAAGCTCTGTACGACGGCATCAAAGAGTCCACACTGGAGAGCGACCATTTGTTTGTGATATTTGTGGTCATTCCTTCGCATTTGGAAACGGTTTAAGACAACATCAGACAGTCCACACTAATGAGAAACGATTTATTTGTGGCATTTGTGGCAAAGCCTGTTCACGGGCGTCCCATCTGTCTCAGCATCAGCGACTCCACACTGGAGAGAAACCATTTGTTTGTGACATATGTGGTAAAGGCTTTGCACATACAGGCGGTCTTAAAAGTCATCAGAGGTTGCACACTGGAGAGAAACCATTTGATTGTAATATTTGTGGCCAATCCTTCACACAAGGAAGCAGTCTAAGGAGTCATCAACGAATCCACACTGGAGAGAAACTGTTTGTTTGTGACATTTGCAATAAATCCTTTTCACGAGTAGACAGTCTTAGACTGCATCAGAGAGTCCACACTGGAGAGAAACCATTTGATTGTGATACTTGTGGCAAGTCTTTCTCATTCAAACCTGGTCTACGACAGCATCACAGAGTCCACACTGGAGAGACACCATTTCTCTGTGAGGTTTGCGGGAAATCCTTCCCAGCAAGAGGCAATCTTGTACGGCATTGGATAGTTCACAGTGGAGAGAAATCATTTGTTTGTGACATTTGTGAAAAAGCCTTTTCAGATGAAAGGGCTGTAAGAAGACACCAAAGTGTCCACACTGGTGAGAAACCATTTGTTTCTCATTCCTGTGGCACTAGTCTTTCTCAGACAGAGGCAATCTACGACGGCATCAGAGACTCCACACTAAAGAGACACTGTTTGTGGTAAATCCTTCCCAGCAAGAGGCAATCTTGTATAGCATCAGATAGTTCCCACTGGAGAGAAACCATTTTTCTTGAGTGTCTAAAATGTCATGAAATAAGGATTGACTCATTTAAAAAAGGTTATAAAAAGGTCACCGATAACAAGAAAGTATGTTGGCATTTCGGAAAACGTTTTTTTTTGGTTATTGTAGGCCATTTTTGAATCGGGTATAAAATAATTATCCAGGAGAAGTTTCAGCTTATTTATTAGTGAGAAAAAAATGCATTTAGTTTATTCATCTTTATTTTAATTTGGAATGTTTGAAAGACTACTCTTACGGACACACTTAAAGACAGTAATTTCACTTTTCTTTAAAAATAATGGCACCTGAGATAAAAACATTTCTAGGAAAGATTGACAATTTTGATACAATATCCAACTTGACACCAGTAGCTAGGTTTCAAATACAACTGACCAATTCTAACCCATACATGTAAATATGTTTTTATTTTACTACAGGAATGATGTCAGCACTTCTGTCTACATGTACATCTACATAAAGCAAGAAGGTCCACACTAATGAGAAATGATATGTGAGTGACATTTGTAAAAAAGCTTCTCCAATTTCAGAGCTTCCACACTGGAGAAAATTATTTTGTGAAAACTTTCAATAAAGCAGGATGTATCAGAGGATCCATAGACATGTTTCAAAATGACGAGAAATCGTCTGTTAGCTTCTCTTTGAGTGACCACACTGAACAGAAACCATTCATTTGTGACTTTTGTGGAAAGGCCTTCTCAGATAGAACTAAGTTAAGACAACATCAGAGAGTCCACACTGGAGAGAAACCATTTATTTGTGGTAAAGGCTTCTCACATAGAGGCAGTTTTAAATGTCACCAGAAAGTTCACTCTGGAGAGAAGCCATTTGATTGTGATATTTGTGGTCAGTCTTTTTCAACCAAAGGCAATCTACAAAGGCATCAGAAAGTCCACACTGGGGAAAAACCATTTGTTTGTGACATTTGTGGAAAATCCTTCTCACAAGAAGGCAATCTTACACAGCATCAGAAAGTCCACACTGGGGAAAAACCATTTGTTTGTGACATTTGTGGAAAATCCTTCTCACAAGAAGGCAATCTTAGACAGCATCAGAGAGTCCACACTGGAGAGAAACCATTTGATTGTGACATTTGTGGCCAATCCTTCAAACTAATAAGCATACTAAAAAGTCATAAAAGAATCCACACTGGAGAGAAACCATTTGATTGTAATATTTGTGGCCAATCCTTCACACAAGGAAGTAGTCTAAAAAGTCATCAAAGAATCCACACTGGAGAGAGACCATTTATTTGTGACATTTGTGGAAAAGCCTTCTCAGATAAAAGATCTGTAAGAAGGCATCAGACAGTGCACACTGGAGAGAAACCATTTGATTGTGATATTTGTGGCCAGTCCTTCAAACGAGGAAGCCAACTGAAAAGTCATCAAATAATCCACTCTGAAGAGAAACCATTTGTTTGTGACTTTTGCAGTAAATCCTTCTCAAGACTAAACAATCTTAGACTGCACGAGAGTCCACACTGGAGAGAAACCATTTGATTGTGACATTTGTGGAAAATCCTTCTCAGATAAAAGATCTGTAAGAAGGCACGAGAGAGTCCACACTGGAGAGAAACCATTTGATTGTGACATTTGTGGAAAATCCTTCTCAGATAAAAGATCTGTAAGAAGGCATCGGATAGTGCACACTGGAGAGAAACCATTTGTTTGTGACATTTGTGGAAGAGCTTTTTCACGGGCAAGATGTCTAACTTGGCATCAGCGAGACCACACTGGAGAGAAACCATTTGTTTGTGACATTTGTGGAAAAGCTTTTTCATGGGCAACCAATCTAACTGTGCATCAGCGAGTCCACACTGGAGAGAAACCATTTGTTTGTGACATTTGTGGAATAGCTTTTTCATGGGCAACCAATCTAACTGTGCATCAGCGAGTCCACACTGGAGAGAAACCATTTGTTTGTGACATTTGTGGAATAGCTTTTTCACAGGCAACATATCTATCTAAGCATCAGCGAGTCCACACTGGAGAAAAACCATTTGTTTGTGACATTTGTGGAAAATCCTTGTCACAAGAAAGCAGTCTAAAGAGTCATCAAAGAATCCACATGGGAGAGACACCATTTGTTCGTGATTTTTGTGGCAAATCCTTCTCACAAGGAAGCAGTCTAAAACGTCATCAAAGAATCCACATCGGAGAAAAAACATTTTTGTGTGACATTTGTGGAAAATTGTTTTCACGGGCAACCAGTTTAACTGAGCATCAGCGAGTCCACACTGGAGAGAAACCATTTGTTTGTGACATTTGTGGCAAAGGCTTTGCGCAAAAAGTCAATCTTAACACTCATCAGACAATTCACACTGGAGAGAAACCATTCGATTGTGATATTTTATAGCTAATCATTCACACATAGAAGCAGTCTAAAAAGTCATCAAAGAATCCACACTGGAGAGAAACCATTTGTTTGTGACATTTGTGGCAAAGTTTTTTCATGGGCAACCAATCTAACTGTGCATCAGCAAGTCCACACTCGAGTGAAATAAACCATTTGTTTGTGACATTTGTGGTAAAGGCTTCTCACGTACAGGCCATCTTAAACGACATCAAATAGTCCACACTGGAGAGAAACCATTTGTTTGTGATACTTGTGGTCAGTCTTTTTCAACCAAAGGCATCAGAAAGTCCATACTGGAGAGAAACCATTTGTTTGTGACATTTGTGGAAAAGCCTTTTCATCAAAAAACCCTCTAGGACAGCATCAAACAGTTCACACTGGAGAGAAACCATTTGATTTTGATATTTGTGGCCAGTCCTTCAAACGAGGAAGCCGACTGAAAAGTCATCAAATAATCCACTCTGAAGAGAAACCATTTGTTTGTGACTTTTGCAGTAAATCCTTCTCAAGAGTAAACTGCACGAGAGAATCCACACTCGAGAGAAACCATTTGTTTGTGATATTTGTGGAAAAGCTTTTTCACAGGCAAGCTATCTAACTCGGCATCAGCGAGTCCACACGGGAGAGAAACCATTTGTTTGTGACATTTGTGGTAAAGGCTTTGTGCAAAGAGGCAGTCTTAAAAGTCATAAGACAGTTCACACTGGGGAAAAACTTTTTGTGTGTGAGGTTTGTGGGGCTTTGTCCTCTAGACCAAAGGGATACCCAGGCCTGCTACCCATATGTGACCAGCTCGGACAAAACACTAAACTTGGACCTACAAAGTAACTTTTTGGAGTGACCTCCCAAATTTTATTGTGAAAATTAACAATGTTCCCAATAACGTTTCAGGATTTTTCTTTTTTCATCAAAATCTAAAGAAAATGTTCTAACTCTATATGGTGACATGGAAGTTTCAAACTGGTCCCTTGGGTAAGTTTTTGACCTTTTCATGGCTGTTACGCATTACGGTAAATGCTGAGACATTTTGGGTTTTGCCAGAGCGGGTCACATTTTTCAGAATTTGTTATTTTTTTATCAAATCAGACTTGAAATGCATAAATATGTATAAATTAAATATGTATAAAAACCTACTTGTGAAAGGATTGGCTTATTTCATTGTGTGGTTTAAAAGAAAAAAAGGGAAAATGTATTTAGCTTTGTTTGTACACATTTTAATGTAGAAACTTATCAAAATACTTTTCAAGTTTACTATAAAAAAAAAGATGTCATTTAAGATGTAAATCAGGTAACCTTTGATGCAACTAAGAAATGCAAATCCGGAATCCATCCCCTGTGATGAAGTACTATAATCGCACACAATAATAATAATAATAATAATAATAATAATAATAATAATAATAATAATAATAATAATAATAATAATAATAATAATAATAATAATAATAATAATAATAATAATAATAATAATAATAATAATAATAATAATAATAATAATAATAATAATAATAATAATAATAATAATAATAATAATAATAATAATAATAATAATAATAATAATAATAATAATAATAATAATAATAATAATAATAATAATAATAATAATAATAATAATAATAATAATAATAATAATAATAATAATAATAATAATAATAATAATAATAATAATAATAATAATAATAATAATAATAATAATAATAATAATAATGTGTGGACTTATATAGCGCACGTATCCACCAACTAAGTGGTGCTCAAGGCGCATTATATTATTACCCCTGCTCATAAGGCTCATAAATCATTCCAGAAACCATCTCAGCTCCCTGGGTAGTATACAGCTCAATTGCTGCCATTACAGCGCATATAGGGCTAATCAACCAACTCTGCCCTCGCAGGTACCCATTTAACCCCTGGGTGGAGAGAAGCAATTATGGTTAAGTGTCTTGCTCAAGGACACAAGTGTCACGGCCGGGATTCGAACTCACACATTCTGCTGCTAACACCAGAACTTGAGTCCGGTAAGCTAGACCGCTCGGCCACGACACTCCATAAACCTGTAAAGTTTGCACTGAATTTTCTCCCTTTTTTTACCTGTCTTCGTTGGCTGAACCGAGGAAATGCAGGCACTTTAACTTCTTAACTGCCTCTTGGAGAAAGAGGATTTCAGGTATACGAACAGGAAGAAGTCTTGATCAGGACCCTATCGGAAGTGTACTTTGTAGGGCTGTGCTGGGTATCCGGATACCCGACCGAAACAGTCATTATCCGGTTCCATTTCTCGGTTCCAATTACCCGTAAATGACCTTTTAAAATTCGGACTTAACATTTGAGCGGTGCGAACAGAAATCTGTGACTCTTGAACAATGTAATGTTTACACTTTTACAGACAATTATCTTTAAATTCAAGAGATTGTATGGTAGCCTCTGTATTATAAAAGTCATTTACAGTACATGTATTTGTACACCACCAGAGGCATGTTTTCAACAAAAATGAAAACGGGTATCTGGGTATCCGAAGTTTCCTGATTTCGGGTATCCGGTTCCAAAAATATCCGAAAATGTACAGCCCTAGTAATTTAATAATAATAATGTGGACTTATATAGCGCACGTATCCACCAAACTGGTGCTCAAGGCGCATTATATTATATTATTACCCCTGCTCATCAGGCTCATAAATCATTCCTGAAACCATCTCAGCTCCCTGGGGAGTATACAGCTCAATTGCTGCCATTACAGCGCATATAGGGCTAATCAAACACAACAACCAACTCTGCCCTCACAGGTACCCATTTACCCCTGGGTGGAGAGAAGCAATTATGGTAAAGTGTCTTGCTCAAGGACACAAGCACCACGGTTGCGGTCGCGATTCGAACTCACATTCTGATGACTCGGCCATCAGAACACAAATCCGATGCACTCGACCATGGCACTCCACTTTACACTGTAGAATTAGTGTAGATAGGGTCCTATCAGGGCTAGGGGTCATATGACATAAAACACAATAAAGGGGGCCACTTTCCTACCGTCACTTTAGCAGTTTTTCTAATGGTTGTAATTTTTTTTTTAATATCTGAAACCAACCAAAAAGAATTTCAACATTTGAATAGACATGCATGCTTATCCTAAAGATAATTTGAGTTGATTATTACTATTATTTTTTTAATTACCCTACAATTTCCATCAACAAATGGACGGAAAAGTGAGGTAACTTTTTCCGTCCAATTTTTATGGAAATTTGAGGGTGAAAAAATAAATAAAAAAATAAATAAATAAAAAAATAAAAAAATAAAATAAATCAACTCAAATTAGTTCTAGTATAAGCCTGCATGTCCATTCACATGTTGAAACACATTTTGGTCGGTTTCAGGTACTTAAAAATAAATAACAACCATTGGAAAAACTGCTAACGTGACAGATGCAAAGTGGCCCCCTTTATTGTGTTTTATGTAATATGCATCTTTGGGATATGTGCCCTTAGCTTGAGGTTTCATGTGACATCACAATGCAGAAGCCACCATCATGGAATTATTAACAATGTAAATTTCATAATTTGAGTGCATATTAAAAATTAACCCTCCTACAATCGGTGTAATTTTTGAAACAACCCATTCAGGCCACTCCAAGCCATTAGCTGTTGCCAGTGGACTCCTATGGTTACCCTTCTGTGCACTGTCACACCACTGAGATTGCAGGGTAAGGTGGTCTCCCAAACCCTCCTACAATCAGTGCAATTTTTGAAACAACCCATTCAGGCCACTCCAAGCCATTAGCTGTTGCCAGTGGCCTCCTGTGGTTACCCTTCTGTGCACTGTCACACCACTGAGATTACAGGGTAAGGTGGTCTCCCATTGATACATTGTAGGCCATACTAATATGTTCAAACATTTACAGTGGCCTTGGGTGGCACACAGTCGATTTTGTAAGATTACTTGGAAAGGACAGCAGGCTTGTACATGTATGTACTGAAGGTTGCTCAAGAGCAGAATTTTGTGGATCGGAGTGGCCTCCATGTGTAGGAGGGTTTTAATGGTCAGTGAAGCACTTGGCTGCAAATAAAAAACACAAACGCTGCCGTTACTATCCAACATGGCTTCTTATGCAACCTCAATCTTGGGACACTTGCAAACTAGTTCTATCTTATCCCATATTGTCTTGACTCTTGTGACCATTTGGCAAATGCTTTTTTCCACTGGCCGTGCATCTCAATTTATCACTTTTTTGTGTGTGGCCCTCCCCCCCTTTCGATACCTTGAATCTGCCCCTGTTTGTAATAATATAATAGAAGATTTATAATGCGCACATATCCACCGAGAAGTGCTCAAGGCACTTTACAGTAAACAAGAAATCATACAATAGCATAACAATACAATAGCAAATGCAATATAATACTAAACAAATTTTTTTTTTTTTTAAATGTACCATTGCAAACTTTTATTTTTTATTTTTTCTTGGGCCTAACTTTCAACGTATCTCTTTTAATACCTTTACTTTGCTGTGCCTATGAATCATGCATATAATTATATCAATTGATATTGTTGTTTTTTTCCTGTCTGTTCCAACTTTATTCCTGTCTGAGTTGCTATAATTTTAACCCTCCTACTATACATGTGTAGCTGCACTTTAGTGGGAAGTTGCTATTCACACTGTGCATGAGCCGTTGAGAGCACAATGTTGTTAGACCAATGTGGGCGAAAGGGCAGCGATAGTGTGACGCGTTTGGCGTATTTTGTGTACGCACGGAATATCTCCAGCGATCATTGGGTGGTAGAAGTACAAGCGCATGTAGTACGATAACATACGCACATAAAGTGTACGCACAATGCTAACACAACGCAAAAGTGGCTATCATCAGGACACTGGGTGCAAATTCACCGCAAGAGGGCTACAATGTGCACTGAGCAGATAGAGGCCTGGTATGACTGTTGACACAGGGGCATTTTTTTAATTTTATTGTCATCGACTTTTTTTTTTATTGTCATTTTGACCACCCTCAAAAGTACAAGATAATGCTTTTACCAGTCAAAAACGGTCGACTCATTTTGACCTGTAAATGTACTACACGTAAGGTTCGACAGTGTTTTAACCAGTTCGCGTCGGAGGCCGTGTATACACGCAATTTTTTTTTGCACCACGGATCGGAGAGCGTCTATACATGCCAGAGGAAACTCCGGAATATTTGTATGCATGCTCGGTTGACGTGGCAACGAGCCGAGTGTACAGTGACATGCTCGGTAGACGTGGCCACGCGCTGTGGAAGCTTCCATTAACGTGTTTGTGTGGGGAAAAGAAACCTGCACAGGGGCCCAGAAAAACTTTTTTATTCCCGACGCGAACTGGTTAAGCGCACTAGATATACCTTGGCAAGTATATGAACATTTTGACTGATTTTGACCCTTATAGTAGTAGGAGGAGGGATAATACAATTATTTCACTTTTTTTAAATTTGTTATATTCTGCCCCCTCAAAACATGTACAGGCCTTTTACAAACAAGACTAAATGATTAAAATTAAAATTAGATATCTTTACCCCCCTGTCCATTCCCCCTGAAAGTTTTGGTTGAAAGGCGCCCTCTGTTGTCAGTTTGGATTAATACCCACCTACTTCCCATTTTTGTGAGGAATAACTGCATGTATTTCTCGGGGAAGTGATTGGACAAAGGTAAAAAATCCTGTAAATGGGTAGCGGGCCTGGGTATCCCTTTGGTCTAGAGGACAAAGCCCCCTGAACCTCCTGGAAGTTTAATCTTGAAGGATTTACAGAATAAAGAAAGATGTGTGGAATCAGCCTACATGCATAACAGAATATTTTCTTAAATTACAGGGAAGGGGTGAGAATTGCAGTCTTCCTGAAACTGTCGAGATGAAACATAAACTATTCCAAAATTTAACATGCAAAAGTAAGCATCAGAGAGTCCACAACAAATGAGAAATTATTTGGTTGTGATAAAAAGGCAAACTTCATATTTGGGGACACTGTATTCCACTCCAGGTAAAAAAATAATTGATTGTGACACAAGAAGGCAATGACGACATCTGACAGTCAACTAAAAGTAAAACCCTTTGTTTGTGACATTTGTGGTAAATCCTTCATATATGAAAGCTATTTAAGACGACATCAGACAGTCCACACTGGAGAGAAGCCATTTATTTGTGACATTTGTGGTAAAGCCTGTTCACGGGCAAGCCATTTAACTGAGCATCAGCGAGTCCACACTGGAGAGAAACCATTTATTTGTGACATTTGTGGCAAGGGCTTCGCACATACAGGCGGTCTTAAAAGTCACCAGACAGTTCACACTGGAGAGAAACCATTTGTGTGTGATATTTGTGGCCAACCCTTCACTCAAGGAAGCAGCCTAAGAGGTCATCAGAGAACACACACTGGCGAGAAACCATTTGTGTGTGATATTTGTGGTCAAAATTTCTCGCAGCGAAGCAATCTAAGGAGTCATCACAAAGCCCACACTGGAGAGAAATTATTTGTTTGTTCAAATTGTGGCAAATCATTTTCACGAAGGTACACTCTTAGACAGCATCTGATACTTCACACTGGCGAGAAAGCATTTCATTGTGACATTTGTGGCAAATCACTCTCAAATGGAAGCAATCTAAGACAGCATCAGAAAGTCCATACTGGGGAGAAACCATTTGTTCCTGACCTTTGTGTCAAATCCTCCTCACAAGAAGGCAATCTTAGACCACATGAGAACAAAAGTGTTAATGAAGAAGGCAAGATAAAGTTCTTCACAAGAGGACAGTCCAAGTCCACATAACACAGAAGGCAGTGCAATTCCACATGAGACAGTCAACAGAAGAAAAGAGCCATTTATTTGTGACATTTGTGGAAAACACTTTTTGAATAAGGTTGCTCTTACTCTGCACGGAAGTGTTCACAATAAAGAGAAATCATTTGCTTTTGAAATCAATAGCAAATCCTTTTTACAAGGAAGCTGTTTAAGACGATGCCAAGCAGTCGACACCAATGAGAAACCATTTGTTTGTGACATTTACGGCGGATCCTTCTCACATGAAGACAGTCTAAGTCAGCATCGGACAGGCCACACTGGAGAGAAACCATTTGTTTATGACAGTCATGGTAAATCCTTTTCACAAGGGAGCACTGTAAATAAACATCAGGCAGTCCGCGACAATGAGAAACCATCCGTTTGTGATATTTGTGGGAAAGCCTTTTCAGATGGAAGCCGTTTAAGAAAACATCAGACAATCCATACTGGGGGAAAAACTTGTTGTTGTGACATTTGTGGCAAATCCTTCTCTAATGGAAGCAATCTAAGGCACCGTCAGAAAGTCCATACTGGGGAGAAACCATTTGCTTGTAGTATTTGTGGGAAAGCCTTTTCAGATAAAAGTACAGTAAGACGGCATCAGAGACTACATACTGCAGAGAAACGATTTCTTTGTGGCATTTGTGGTAAAGCCTTTTCAGAAAGAAGCAAGCTTAAACAGCACAATGAACTCCATGCAGGAGAGAAACCATTTGTTTGTGACATTTGTGGAAAAGGTTTTTCAGATAGAAGCACAGTAAGAAAACATAAGAGAGTCCACACTGGAGAAAAACCATTTGTTTGTGACTTTTGTGGAAAAGCTTTTTCAGATAGGAGCACGGTAAGAAGACACGCGAGAATTCACACTGGAGAGAAACCATTTGTTTGTGACATTTGCGGAAAAGCCTTCTCAGATATAGGCAATTTGAAACAATATCAGACAGTCCACATTGAAAAGAAGCCATTTGTTTGTGACATCTGTGGTAAATCATTTTCACGAGGGGATCGTCTAAGACGTCATGAGATAGTTCACACAAGGAAGAACCCAGTTGCTTCTACAGAAGTTGTTTCTGTTCAAGACAAGTCACAGATCATTTTTTCTAGTCCAAATTAAGTCACAAGTCAGTAGTTCAAGCATTTTGTTTTCCAAGTTGCAAGGATTCAAGGAAACAAGGTTTCCTTGTTGGATGGATAAGCAACCATTTTAATTGCAATGTCCCATCAAGCAAGACTTTAACAATTCCAAATTGCAAAATATACTTTCATAACTTTAAATAAACCTTAGACCCCTAAACTTAAACTAATTGTATTGGATTTTCAGACAAACAATTGTTTAAGGCTTAAACTAAGGGAGGAGGGCCAAAGTCGTACAGCCAAGCCTTTGAGAAGCCGGCCAGGCCCATGCTTTGCCAAGGCCTATGGGCCTATATAATCGTCTATGTTGATTGGCAGGTATTGGCAGGTACCGTATTATTACAGAATTAAGACTCACAAAAGACAGATTTGGAGGCCAGGTAAGCCAAGGCCTGGCCAGGCTTCTCAAAGGCTTGGCTGTACCACGATTTTGGCCCTCCTCCCTAATTGTATTGGATTTTCAGACAAACAATTTTTTTTAAAGGCTGACAGTGCAACATAGACAAGTGGTGGGAGCTTTTTGTGTAAGCTATACTGCAGCGCCTTTGCCCAGATCTTAACATGTTCAAATAGTGCAATTAAGATTGTTACCGATTCATTTTGGCCAAGTCACAAATCCAGTCACAAGTAAAAAAAAAAAAGAAAAAAAGTGACTCCCTTTTGTTTCAAGTCCAGGGCACTGACTTTAGTCAGCAACTCTGAGGTGAAGCTTCTGGAAAATATTTCTGACAACGACGCAGTCTAAGACAACTTCCATACCTGCATCAAAAAGAAACATCAGCTGTCCATTGTGAACATTTTGCAAGTAAGTTTCTGCCACAGTTGGGGAGTCTGATACATGTTTCAACATCCCATGTGAACATTATGTGATAGAGACGATGTTCAATGAAGCTCTATAGCGAGGCAGTAATTAATAAAAAATCACTTCTGGTCCTGATTATGTTACACCAATATCAAAAATTTATAACAACACCTTGTTAATTCCCCGAAAAGAAATGAAGCATAATATTTCTTAAAAGCTTACTTTGTTTTTTTCCCCTTTAATTACAGGCAAGAGGTGCAGAACTGCAGTCTTCCTGAAACTGTTAAGATGACCAGTACCAGTGACGAATGATGTGTGCGTTGAATAAATCTCAACTATTTCAAAATGATATGAGCAATTAACATCTGAGAGTCCAAAAGGAGCAACCATTTGTTTGGTATTTGAGGTATTCTGGTCACTTGTGTATTCATATGCACAAGCACTGCAAGCGACAATCACAGAGTCCACACAAATCAGAAACTATTTGCTTGTGGTGTGAGAGTGATCTGTAGGTGAGCACCAGTCAGTTCACTCTGCATAAAAACATTTGTGACGTTTATGGTGAAGCTTCCTCACAAGACAACAATGACGGCATCAGACAGTGCATTATCAGACAGTGCAAAACCACACGTTTGTGACATTTGTGGTAAATCTTTCGCATTTGGAAGCTATTTAAAACGACACCAGACAGTTCACACTAATGAGAGACCATTTATTTGTGACATTTGTGGCAAAGCCTGTTCTCGGGCAAGCCATCTAACTGAGCATCAGCAAGTCCACACTGGAGAGAAACCATTTATTTGTGACATTTGTGGCAAAAGCTTCGCACATACAGGCGGTCTTAAAAGTCACCAGACAGTTCACACTGGAGAAAAACCATTTGTGTGTGATATTTGTGGCCAATCCTTCACACAAGGAAGCAGTCTAAAAAGTCATCAAAGAATCCACACTGGAGAGAAACCATTTGTTTGTAATATTTGTGGCACATCTTTCTCACAAGGTAGCAGTTTAAGAGATCATCAGAAATCCCACACTGGAGAAAAATTATTTCTTTTGTTATGTTTGTGGCAAATCATTTTCACGAAGGTACACTCTGAGACTGCATCAGAGAATCCACACTGGAGAGAAAGCATGTGTTTGTGACATTTGTGGAAAATCATTCTCACAAAATGGCAATCTTAGACAGCACCAGAGAGTCCACACTGGAGAGAAAGCTTGTGCTTGTGACATTTGTGGAAAAACCTTCTCAAATGGAAGCAATCTAAGACAGCATCAGAAACTCCACACTGAAGAGAAACCATTTATTCGTGACATTAGTGACAAATCTTTCTCACAAGAATGCAGTCTTAGTCCACATCAGACAGTCCATACTAGAGAAAAGTCATTTGTTTGCGACACATGTGGAAAACCTTTTTCAAATAGAATTACGCTTATATTGCATCAGAGAGTTCACAAAAGTGAGAAACAATTTGTTAATGGCATTAGTAGGAAAAAGTTTCCGGAAAGAGTCAAGTTTAAACAGCAAGGTGATGTGATGATGACTGGAGAGAAATCATTTGTTATTGACAATTGTGGCAAATCCTCACAAGAAGGCAGTGCAGGTCCACAT
Source organism: Zoroaster sp. YZ-2022 (assembly GCA_029582265.1). Lineage (NCBI taxonomy): Eukaryota > Metazoa > Echinodermata > Asteroidea > Forcipulatida > Zoroasteridae > Zoroaster > Zoroaster sp. YZ-2022. Next base: position 40,466,971 of record CM055823.1, read on the forward strand.
CAGACGCAAGGCAGTGCAAGTCCACATCAGACGGAAGGCAGTCCAAGTCCACATCAGACAGGAGGCACTGCAAGTCCACATCAGACGGGAGGCACTGCAAGTCCACATCAGACGGAAGGCAGTCCAAGTCCACATCAGACGGGAGGCACTGCAAGTCCACATCAGACGGGAGGCACTGCAAGTCCACATCAGACGGGAGGCACTGCAAGTCCACATCAGACGGAAGGCAGTCCACGTCCACATCAGACGGAAGGCAGTGCAAGTCCACATCAGACGGGAGGCACTGCAAGTCCACATCAGATGGAAGGCAGTCCAAGTCCACATCAGACGGAAGGCAGTCCAAGTCTGCATCAGACAGAAGGCAGTCCAAGTCCACATCAGACGGAAGGCAGTGCAAGAACACAACACACAGTCCACACTGGAGAGAACAGGTTTGATTTGGACATTTATGGAAAACCCTTTTTCAAAGAAGGCAAGCTGAAACAGCAAGATAAAGTCCTTACTGGTGAGAAACCATTTGTTCGGGATATTTGTGGCAAATCCTCACAAGAAGGAAGTCGAAGTCTACATGAGACAGTCAATATTTAAAAAAAGCCATTTATTTGTGACATTTGTGGAAAAACCTTTTTAAATAGTTACTCTTATACTTCACGAAAGCATTCACATTAAAGAGAAAACAATTGTTAAAGTCATTCGTGGAGAGAAACCATTTGTTCAAGACATTTGTGACAAATCTTTCGCACAAGAAGGTATTTCACATCAGACAAAAGGAAGTCAAAGTCCACATCTGGTAGTCCATAGTGGAGATGAGCAATTTGTAAGTAGGGAAACTCTTACATTGCATAAGAGAGTCCACACTGGAAAGACCACCATACCATCAAACCATCAGGCAGCCCACATCAGTGAGAAACTATTTGTTCATGACATTTGTGACAAATCTTTCGCACAAGAAGGTATTTCACATCAGACAAAAGGAAGTCAAAGTCCACATCTGACAGTCCACAGTGGAGATGAGCAATTTGTATGTGACATTTGTGGAAAACCTTTTTCAAGTAGGGAAACTCTTACATTGCATGAGAGAGTCCACACTGGAAAGACCACCATACCATCAAACCATCAGGTAGCCCACATTAGTGAGAATCCATTTGTTTGTGACATTTGTGGTGCATCCTTGAATCTTTCTCACAAGAAGACAGTCTGTGTCAGCATCGGGCAGTCCATACTGGAGAGAAACTATTTGTATGTGACACTAATAGCAAATCCGTCTCGCAGGAAAGCTCTCTAAAAAACCATCAGGCAGTCCACACCAATGAGAAACCATATGCTTGTGACATTTGTGGCAAACCGTACTCTCTATCAGGCAATCTTAAAGGGCATAAGAGAGTTCACACTAGAGAGAAACAATATGTTCTTGACATTTGTAGAAAAACCTTTTTTGAAGGTGGCAAGGTGAAACAACTCGATAAAGTTCACACTGGACAGAAACAATTTGTTTGTGATACTTGCGGCAAATCTTTTTCACAAGGAAGCACACTCAGACAGCATCAGACAGTCCACACGGGAGAGAAACCATTCGTTTGTGATGTTTGTGGAAGAGCCTTCTCACATGGAAGCAGTCTGAGTAGCCATCAGGCAGCCCACACAAACGAGAAACCCTTTGTTTGTAACATTTGTGGAAAATGCTTCGCGTACAAAAACTCTCTAAGAGGTCATAAGACAATCCACAGTGGAGTGAAGTCATTTAGGTGTGACGTTTGTGGTCAAGCATTCTCATTTCGATGCAATCTACGCCGGCATCAGAGAGTCCACGTACAAGTAACGAAACAACTATTTGTATGTGACATTTGTGGTAAATCCTTCTCACAGGAAATGTACCTCAGAGACCATCGAGTAGCTCACACTGATGAGAAACAAGTGTCTTATGTGATGGTCATTGAAAATCCATCTAACAACGACGCAAGCTAAGACACCATCAGGGCCTCCTAAGAGAAACCATCAGCTTGTGACAAATTTGAAAAGTAAGTTTCATTTAATAATTTTTTACAATTTTTTTTATTATATCAAAAATGATGATTTACCAGTTATTACCAGTTATTTTCTCCTTATGGTTTTTCTCCTTTTTCTCCTTATGGTTTTTCTCCTTTTTCTCCTTATGGTCATTGTGATAATTGTGTAATTGTAATTTATGACCAGATCCTGCAAAATGAGTCTAAACGAAATTTTCCCACTTACCGGTACATGATTTCAGGCCTGTGATTTCTCAGGATTTTTCCTGATTTCATGATTTTTTTTTTTTTTTGTTTTTACAAATCTCCCTTTAAATTTTCTTGAAAGAAGAGAAATAGCATGTATTGTGTCCAAACCTCTAGTTTCTTGTTTGTAGGAATGTGGATAATAAATAATAAATTAAAAATTTCTGTTGCGCTGTCCAATAAACACACCATTGAATAAACAGATATAAATACAAACAAACCCTTTTTTTTTTTTTTTTTTTTTTTTTAAATCAGAAGAACAGATTAGGTTGCCAAGCCAGCGCCCAAACCTCAGTATGGGGAGTCTGTAAATCCTCCAAAATTAACCACAGGAGGTTCAGGGGGCTTTGTCCTGTAGACCAGGCCCGCTATTTTTTACTTTTGTCAAATCACACCCGTGATGATTTCCTGGTTTGTGGTGGTTATAAACTTGAAACAAAAATTCATATATGATTTTATTGTTTCATGTATTTTCTTATGCTACAGGGAAGGAGTGGTCTCTGCAGTCGTATAGCATGCAAGATGATTCATAGATTGGTCCCCTGTCTTTCAAGGATAAAGACCGTACTGGCCGTACCATTCAAAGGATTTCATTGGATACGTTGTACCGAAGATCTGACATCACGCTTCAAGGCACGTGAGCTAGCTACCAACCAGGGTCAAAGTTGAATCACCCCAAAACTGAGAGACTGGTATCTGGCGTCTTACACAAGCCTCGAGGCACGATGTCAGATCTTCAGGTTAGATGGTTCAGGCCAATGAGAAATGAGACATTTCTCAAAGCCTCATAGCTCAAAATAATTTTCAGAAGCTAGATTTAACCCCTTGCGTACGTTATTTTTTATCGAGAGTGAAGGTGGTTGCGGCCAACCAAGAAACGTCTGTGTGGCCATGGAGCACCGGGTCAAACCCGGCCGTGGACATGTGCACAACTCCACTGTTCAGCCAAGCGTACACTCTAAAAAAAATTGGGCAACGAAAGACTAACCTGTAGACCAATGTTGGGCAGCATACCAACTGCCTACGCAATTGGTCTTTGGTTACCCATCGTAGTTGGGTGTTATATTTTAACATAAAGTTGGGCAAAATATTTCTCCCAAATATTGGTTACTTATGATTAACCTTTAAATGGTCAAACTTACTTTACTATTTTGTTGGGATTTTTTGTTCAACCAAGAGTTGGTTATATTTGTGTTACATAACTGTTGGGTAAACTAGATTACACCAATAATTGGTCTTTACAATGAATTCCAACAGTTGGTGAAACCACTTCAACCAATTAATGGTATTAAATTTCACACATATGGTTGGTATTTTCCCCCAAAATAACTCCAAATATTGGACAAAATTTACTAAAATCTGGTGATTTTTTTCCCCCCCAATAAATGGTCTTAGATTTTCAAAAATAACAATTAATGGATAAAATTTACTTTTTGTTGGTGATTTATTTTTCCCCAATAAACGGTCTTAGATTTTCAAAAATACCAGTTAATGGACAAAATTTACTTAAAACTGGTGATTTATTTTTTCCCAATAAATGGTCTTTGATTTTCAAAAATAACAATTAATTGATAAAATTTACTTTTTGTTGGTGACTTATTTTTTCCCAATAAATGGTCTTAGATTTTCAAAAATAACAATTAATGGATAAAATTTACTTTTTGTTGGTGATTTATTTTTTCCCAATAAATGGTCTTAGATTTTCAAAAATACCAGTTAATGGACAAAATTTATTTTTTTGTGATTTATGTAACAATTGTTGATTTATGTAACAATCAATGGTTATCAAAATGTTATCAAAACAACCTGGTGCATTTTTGTCTTTAAAATGTGCCAATTGGTTTACATAAATACAGGGCCAAAGAATTGAGACAATTAAACTTTACAGCTTTTGGTTTGCAAGTTTTTAATTAGTCTTTTATAAACATTTTTAAACAAAATTATGTAATAACTTAACTTTAGCAAAATATAATATTCCGGTTAAAGTTAGTGGGATACTTTGCACTACATGACTCTACTAAAGGAAACTGATATTTTGACATAGGGAAATCAAAAGAGAAATCAAAAATTAAGTTCAAATGACTTTTACAATATTTTTAAGTTGAATTGTTACAAGTTTTAAATCAGCCTGGGAAATTCTTCTTGGGGTACTTCAAATTGTAAAGATTGGGGAATGTTTATGTCAAATTACGAACACTTTTTGAGAACCAACGTAACCTTTTTTGAGCATTACTTTTGAGCATCCATTTTTTGGTGAGCCTTCAGATATGCTCTCATTTCGTACTGCTGGTCAAGTAGTTCCAGGCAAGTTACAGACCACACATTGAAATCCCACATTTCAGTCCGACATGTAGTAGTAATGAACTATCACATTTCCGCAAGAAACAAACATTAGTGTGTTTTGAAAGCAACATCCACTGCTTTTGTGAGTGAATGAACTGCATGACGCTCAATGATCACAAAGGTCTGGGTTGGGTGCAATTAACTTCTTTCCACTGCAGAAGTTGAAATGACTTTTAAAATAATTTTAAAATGAGCTGGAATTGAGTAACTGAAATGATACATATCCTTGTGAATTTGCATGTTGGCCACCTTTTTTAAAATGAAATAATTTGTAATCAGAATATTTATCCCCGCAATAATCTCCCAGTGAAATTCTCAAACAAAAAAATACAACTTGTGTTTCTGTTTTTTCTTCATGTAATGTACAGAAACCTGGATGCACATGATATCGATGGTTAAAAGGCAGGAGTGCAAAATATCACAATATGGGTGAATTTATATTAAATCAAGGATCCGAGAGGGTTTTTAAACCAACTGATTTGGAAAAACTTAACAAGAATAGTGTAAAATTCAAGATTAGTTGAATTTTACCTTTGGATCCTTAAAGGGTAGATACATCATCAAAAACAACCTGATTAGGCCTAAAAAGAAATGCTGTGTTTCCGGTAACATGTTCACAAAAATGATGGGTAGGTACTACACTTTTTTTTTTAAATATCTGTTTATATGGATTAAGATACATGCACATGTACATGTATGTATGCATACATGCGCATGTACCTGTTTATGTGCAATGTTTAAAAAGAAAACAAAAATTGTAAGATGCATGCATTTATGTGCAATGCAGATGTTTTTGTAAATAGCTATGGAAAGTCACTTCAATTGTACTTCTGGATTAAAAACAAATAAAACAAAAACAAAACAAACAAATCCCGACCCTACCTTTCGCGAATATTACTGGGTCAGTCGAGTTACCGGAAACACAGCATTTATTTTAGGCTTTACCAAATTTGCAAGTTATTCTCTGACAACTAATTTGTTCAGAATTTGAATTGTAACAACTTAAAATCAGACTGAGAAATTATTCTTGAGCTACTTAACAATTTTAAAGATTGGGGTATGTTTATGTCAAATTACAGACACTTTTGGAGAACCAATGTAACCTTGTTTGAGCATTACTTTTGAGCATCAATTTTTTTGTGAGCCTTCAGATATGCTCGCATATCTCGAACTGCTGGGCGAGTGGTTCCAGGCAAGTTATAAACAACAACTTGTAGGAACTCCCAGACTGCCTTGACAGCCATCTGGTAATGGAGGCTCAGCACGTAGTGTGCCTTGAAAGCAACGTCCACTGCTTTGGTGAGTGAGCTTGAATCTGTCTCAACAGCACGACGCTCAATGATCACAAAGGTCTGGGTTGGGTACAACTTGTTCCCACTGAACAGTGCAAGTATGAATGGTTGTGACCGCTCCTTTGCATCGATCGTTCTGAGGTACTGTTGGATATTGGTTGTAGCCTGGAAGAAAATATATAAGAAACCTCATCAAAAAGTTATAAATTCTATTTATTGAGAATCGATAAGAGTGGTTCCATGTGTGGTATTTAAATGCTCACCTTTGTTGGCACAAATACTAATCATTCTGAATTTGAGGTTAATTCATATTTTGGAACCTAACCTGAAGTTCAGGAAAAAGTGGCTGGAAACATTCGGAAAATTGTTAAAGGATATGGTACGCCGATAGGTTACCCATGATTTTATTTATTAATTTTTTTAATTTTTTTTTGGGGGGTGTTAAAATGTAATTTAAAAACTTGGAACAGCTGATCATGCACATGTACATCTCCCCCTGAGAAAGGTTTTTACTGAAAAGTTATTTTGTTTTTTTAATTTACTTAACGTATAAACGGGCTTAATTTTACAAAAGGGTACCCCTTTTGAGTTTCCCATAGAATGAATACATTAAAAATGCTACTTCATGTGAACAAACAAATTTAACATCTGGTTAGTGCATATCTTGGTGGACAGAGTAAGCATACCAGTAGCAGCAGTTTTGCCTACTTTACCAATGGTGTACTTTATCTTGATTCAAAGAGGGTAAGCATGCCAGTAGCAGTAGTTTTGCCAACATTACCAATGCTGTACTTTATATTGATTTAAAGAAAGTAAGTATACCAGTAGAAGTAGTTTTGCCAATATTCTCAAAGCTTTACCATATCGTTAAGGTACTAAGAACATAATGTTATCGTCATAGTTTTTTTTAATGTTTTCTCATAACATTAGCAACTATTGTAATGAATTTTACACAGGTTAGTTTAATTGTCAATACTAACAAGAAATTCCATGAAACATTGTTCCAAAAATAACTAGGTCAGGATAAAATATGTTGTAAGCACTGTTAATTTACCGGCTGTAGGTCAATGAAGGATGTCAAGCTCGCTGCCAAAGCACATCGTCCACCAGACTTGCCTCTAGCCCTTCCTCCAAGAAGTACCGGCAGAAGAAGAAGTGCTAAATTCCCCTTTTCAACTGTAATGTCAAACATGAAAAAAGTGTGTGAAAAGTAATTTGTATACTCAGTGCTTTCCTTTTCTTGCGAAAAAAATCCACAGGCTAGCTATTCGGGTTAGATTCAAACCCATGACTCCCGCATTCTAGAGCAGATGTCTTAACCACTAGACCACCGAGCGCGCCTGGTGACGGACTCGGAAAGCACTGGGAAACACTGGGAATCCCACGCATGTAGTAAGCCTGTGGAAAGCACCGAGTATACAGTGCTTATCACAGATAGGTGTAAGGGCAATACCAAAAAACATGTTACAGAAACATTTTGCAAGATAAACGTGTTTACACAAAAAAAACTGTAAACAGTGGCGTGCCCAAAGGGGGGGATTAACCCCCCCCCCGGCACATTTGGTATTAGTTTTAATTTTACTTTAGTTCAGAAAAAAATTAAAGAAGTATTGGGGGTAGAAAAATGTTGCTGTTTACCGACCTAACACCCCCCCCCAAAAAAAAAAAAAACTCATGTTCGCGTGCACCCAGACAGACCCATCCGGATCTGGGGAAAATATCCTTGTGAATCCTGGGTGGACCACTGATTGTAAAGCACACTTTCAGTAAATACTGGAAACATTTCCTCAATTAAAAATATTTTTAAATTAAGTAAATGACACCTACCACTTGAAAGAGCTTCCAGAGGGAGTTCATGGCACTCGCATAACTGATAATAGCCTCGCTCAGTCCCTCCCAGTGAGTCACCAGAGTGTCTGCTGTCTTTGGATGGTATACCAGACGGAAGTCTTGCTCCAGCTTGAGATAAATATGGGAACAAAACATTTTTGTATAGATTTATTAAATGTGGTCCTTAAATGCATATTGAACTCCCTTACACCGATATTGTTAATTCTGGGGGGGGGGGGGTAAAAAAAAATTTTGGCATGTCTTTTCAGCGTAGCATGAGTTACCATTTTTTGCAGCTGTCCCATACATACATAAATTGACATCTTAGTTTTGTAATACCATGGGGATCTAGCCTTGAACGTTGGCTTTAAAAATAATAAAAACATGTGAATTTCAATCGAATGAGTTTAAGAGCTAGAGCATGAAGAATGTAAAATGACGAGCTAAAATGTAGCATGAGTTACCGTGGAATCGCCCACATATAATTTTTTTTAGTATTACATATTAATGAAGACACTTCTGTGCAGAGACTCTACATCTTTATAGAGACTTTTTGTTTCTCTCAGCTTTCCAGTGGTCCGATTTTCTTAGACTTTCTTTTGGTCATGCATTATATCGAGTAGTACCAAAAACTGTTGAAAAACCTTTTGTAGGAATTATATTGGGGTTGGGTGTCTTTTTTCCTTAGATTGACCCGACTAAAACTAAAAGGCAAATTGTTTCATGTTGTGTGACGTGTACTTAAAATACGTGTACGTTTACATGACACTTTTGTGCCACAAAAACAGCCGTAGCGCAATGGCGACGAGATAGAGCCTTTAGTTTAAATAATGCCAAATAATTTTCACAACCGGCACAGGCCAAGTAAATGATAAAACCGACTCTAGTATTGCCACACAAGTACATGTACATTGGTGGAGCCAGGGCAAGGAGTACGGGGAATGTAGGCCTATCCTCATTTATATCGCCACGTACAGATATACATTTACCATACGATTTTGTTTCCACTCTTTTTGGCAGTGTCCGTGTCCCCCCCCCCTTTTGTCCATGTCCCCCCTTTGTCCATGTCCCCTCCCCTTTTTTGACACCGTGGATCCGTGCCTGGCAACGCGAGGCAACCCGGAACATCGCGCCCGAAAAAGATCACACATGCGAAGCCACGAGCGCTTTTACCAGTCCATTCTGTGGACACTATACTACTGAATTATTTATAAACCACCAGCATATGAATAATTTATTTACGCAAACTTATTTAAACCAATCACCGTAAGCAATTTATTGGGCTCGTATATATTTAAATGTGTGATATGATAACAAATATTTAACTAATGCATTATGCATTTAAAGGGTGTTTATAAATAACAACAAAAACAAAAACACGTTCATAATGAATGTTGTTTTTAGGTAAAACCTGTAGCTTTGCATGGTGAGGAGGATAAGTAAGACTAATTGCGGTGACACCATGTGAAATGCTCAATTGAGTAGTAATTAGTTCAGTATGCTCTGAAGGGTCAGGCGCTTACATTGACGCCACTGTATATGCCATGTTACCACTCTCGTAAAACACGTATTGTAATTGCTATATATACGGAGAACCAGCCTCCCCATTGTATGTGCATTCCTAGTGTGTTCCTTTGTGCATTCATTTTGTGATCGTTTTGTATGTGGAGTGTTAAAATGGTCACATGGTGGCTTCACTAATTAACCAGACACCAATTGGCCAATCCTCTATCCAGTCAGTCTAGAGATCAGTGGTACCAACATGTATCGTATACTGGTACCCCTCCTTTAGCAGTGGTTTTTCTATCGTATATGTTTATTGTTATAGATGATTTGATGGCCCAGGCGTCATCGTTCAAAACTACAGCTAAGAAAGTCAAGGTGCACTACAGATGGAAAAATAAAATTATAAGTTTTCATAAATTCTTCTCTGCCCATATTGCGTTATCGAGTATTATTTTATCATGGGGTTGTAACCATGGGTACCACTTCATGGCCCTGCTTAACACAAATTCCGCGCTTTATACTGTTGTCATTTTCTGCGTAATGGTTAACACAGAATGTTTGCGTTCGCCGTGTATCCTGGGACCAATTCTGCTAAGCATAAAAAAAATGATTATCAGACAAATTTACTCAGCAAGCTTTGATGAACACCATCCAAAAGTTTCGAACATAATGTGTGTATTAGTTCGCTTAGAAGCTCTGTGAAATTGACCCCTGTTCAGAAGTTGATACGTAACACGCGCGCCCAGTCGTAGTGCACGCATTCTTATCGCTACTTATGGTTCCAAAGCTGGCATATATCGTTGTGTGATATTTAACCTAAATTCCTTGATTTTTAACGTTCAAAAGTGATTTACTTTGTTAATAAGATGTTGAGTGTTTACAACATGGAGTGTCGTGGCCGAGCGGTCTAGCTTACCGGACTCAAGTTCTGGTGTTAGCAGCAGAATGTGGGTTTGAATCCCGGCCGTGACACTTGTGTCCTTGAGCAAGACACTTAACCATAATTGCTTCTCTCCACCCAGGGGTTAAATGGGTACCTGTGAGGGCAGAATTGGTTGATTAGCCCTATACATGCGCTGTAAGGCCAATGAAAGCTGATTACTAGTTTCTCGTCAGCGCCCGCACGTGATTTTGGCCCCGCACCAAAAAATTTCATTATGCCAAAATTTCATTATTTTGCAAAACATTTTTGGGAAAATCCGGAAAATCCCACGCAAACTACTCCCAAGCTAAAAGGAACCATTCCGATTGCGCGGTCGATGTTTTTGCAGCTTCGCTGTATCATGCAACATACCGGTCGTGCCCACCTTCCATACAGCTGGGCCCATGGGAAGCGCTGATCTGCCCATGGAGGAAGAAAAGCTTCACAGATTTGCGAAAGAAAACCCATGGCATGCAGGGTATATAGTGTACATGCAGCTGGTGCAGCCGCTGAGAGCCGCGGAATGACGTTCACAGGTCACACAAATTGCAACCTCGTTTCCAGATCGCATACTATGTGCCCGGCCTATCCGGGTCGTGTATTGTCGCCGTGGTACGAGGTTGGTATTGATCGATCGTTGTCATGCCTTCAAGGTATGTTCATGTCGTTTGCATGCTGATGTGCGCACTCACTAAAGGATCTGAAAAAATATCCTGTCTCTTTTACACATTCCCCCAATTTGACCAATCGGTCATTATTGGTACGTTCATACAAAAAAGCCTACTATTCCCACAAAACTCATTGTCAAATTGACAAATTTTGGAAATAGTCAAATACGGATTCACTGTATTTCAATTTGTATGACAAATACATCTTGGAAAACAAAAACAAAAGTCAACAAAGATGTGGTGTCACTGAATGGGTTTGCACCATCATTATTTACTATAGAACCTAAATCTGTTTCAAAATGGCAGTTTGTGTATGTGTATGGGTTGCATTTTTCCTTGATGAAAAATAATGAATAATGAATAATGAAAAAAAAAACTCACCAAAATTTGATAAATGGCTGACGAGAAACTAGTAATCAACTTTCATTGGCCTAATGGCAGCGATTGAGCTGTATACTCCCCAGGGAGCTGAGATGGTTTCAGGAATGATTTATGAGCCTTATGAGCAGGGGTAATAATATAATGCGCCTTGAGCACCATTCAGTTGGTGGATACGTGCGCTATATAAGTCCACACATTATTATTATTATTATTAAATGCAAGTCCAAAGTAATTTTTTGCGTAAATTCTTAAAGAAAATGGTGGTCAATGCATTTCCAATGGACTTCTGATGATCGTTGGATGGAGCGAGCCAGCACGTGCCAAGTATAGGCGTGGAATTAGGCCAAAACAATTTTTTTTTTGAGTTGCCCTCCAGTGAAAATATTTGAAGGGGTCGGTCGGTCGGGATTATTATTATTTTTGTAATATTTTTTTCTCTCCTTGACTGTCATTTTAAGATTGAAATGCATTGGAACTGAAACCACATACCATGTTTTTCATTTGTATACCAAGGAATTTTGCTTCAGAATAAAAGTATCCCAAGCATTTTTGTTGTACTTTTCGCTGTGATTGACACAGCAAATTCATCCATATTGCGTGCAATGCTCAACATGCAACATGTGAGTGGCCATTCGATTTGAAAACGTGTAGATCGAGTCGCAATCGTTGACACACGTACAGTGCGGGGAGCCAGTGCACGACGTGTGAGGGCCATTTGATTTGAAAACATGTAGATTGAGTCTTGGGTACCGGTAAATTTACCGGTAAAAAAAGTGGAAAATTTCACAAATCAAACGTATTATGTTTTATAAAAAGAAAATTGGTAAGTTTCATTAATAAATAGGCCTATGAATGACGGGGGGAAAAAAATTAATAAATTTAAAAAAAACCGACCCGAGATTTCAGCACTTTTGGGTCGGTCGGTGGAGGGCAACTCAACATCTTTTTTTTGTTGGCCTTATGTTGGAATTACGTCACATTTACGAACAGATAGCCTTTTTTATTCAGCAACACCACGTACGAAAAAAGGCCAGTCTAGTAAGCGAAGTGTGTGAACTCAAGAACCAATTCACATAGTCTTTTCCGTGCGTGGTGTATTCTATCCGTGCGTGGTGTAATTCTATCCGTGCGTGATGTATTCTATCCGTGCGTGGTGTATTCTATCCGTGCGTAAAAATGGTGTTTACATAATTTAAACACATTTCTAAACACTTAGCTTGTACTCACTGTGTTCACATGTTTAGCCTAAACCATGTTTAGATTGTGCTTTTCTGTGATGTTTGAATGCTAAAAACCATAATGAACAGGTGTCAAAAAGCTAAGCACGTTTACCTTTGTGACATGTATATAGGATGGCCGGACGCATTCCTAAACGCGTTTATTTTGCGTTTTTAAATTCTAAACACCATATCTACAGTGTAGCCTACTATCTGGTTTGCCGACTGTGCCTTGACTTAAGGCTATATTATCTCTGGGTATTTATGCAACAAATTGTTTTCAATTTTATCTAACACCATTTTTCTGTGCAGTTCATTGTCATTGGCATACTCGTGGTTCTACTTATAATAGCAGTCATTGTTTTAGGTAAGTATAGGCTTATTTAATTTTCTTTGGTATCTATTTTAAATGAGTGAATAAAAAAAGATAAAGGTATGTCTTTTGAATATGAAATTGATATTGTTATTATAAAAGATGATATACTTTTGGAAATATGATATTGACATCATCGATGATAATTTGAATGGACCGAAAGTTCACACGAACACCGTGTGTTTGTTCCAACAAACACTTGAGCTCTATTTTTGTTCTTTCGTTTAGCAATGATATTATCTTCGTTTGTTTTATCAATTCAATTTTGTGGGTGATTTTTGAGAATTAACCGTTGACCAGAAATGGCACAATCGGTTGCCAACCAAGGTTTAACTGTTTGCTCTTTGATGGCCGTCCATTAAAAATGGCGGTCACTGATAACAAAATATCCACAATATCCATAGCAACAGACCTCCAAAAGTGGCAGTTTTGCGTACAGGCGCCCTCTTATGGCCATGAGCACGGGCCAATAAACTATGCATAATTATTTACATACAGCGTTCTTGTGTTTTGTTTCACTAATAGCTATTCTTCGACCGTGGGAAACAACTTGATGGACATCTTACGTGAGTTGAGTGAAGAAAAGTCGTTATTCAAGATAACCATTAAAAGTGATGCTATTAAAGACTTTATTTTATTTACATTTATTTTATTTACTTTATTTTATTTACATGAGTGAACCCTAAACTGAAGGATTAAAGGGACATTATTGTCACGATCAACAGAGCATGGAATCGGAGCGCTAGTTTTAGATTAACTCAGTGACTGAAAATAATACCCAACATGATACCGTTGCTGCTGCATAAATGAGCCAGTAACTTGTAGTCACTGGGTTCATCTTTATCTGGGACACCGATTCCATGCCCTGTTGTAAGTCTGCTCTGATCATGACGATACAGTCCCTTTAAAGAAATACACAAAGCAATGTTCAAAACGTCTCAGACTTTATCATTATTCTTTAATGCCCAACATGCCATCGATTACATCAACTCAATATTTTTTTATTGTAATGAGAATCATTAAAATTATTTAGATTTTATATACTTTTATTCAGATTTTATTAACAGATTTTAATCAGTCACTGATGAAACATCCAGGGTCTCGTGCTATTCAATAATTTTTACAATTTAGTTACTATGCCAACAACAAATAATATTCTCTGGTTTCTGGGCATAGGTCGTCTTCAAAATCGGTGCGGTGACGCGCCCTTTTTTTCTTTTTGTTAAGTATTTTTTTTCTTTTTCCAACCAGTGTGATACCGTACATGCGCTCTCTTAATGTAAACGAGTGAAAAACCACTCTTTTAAAGAGCTATATGGCGGACAAGTCTTTTTGGAGTGTAAAACCCACTCTGATTTGATTGAAAAAATACAGTATACTGTAAAAGGCTACCAATTCACTCTTTATACACTACTTTTTACTCTTTATCCACTCCAAAAAAGACTTGTCCGCCATATAGCTCTTTGAAAGAGTGGTTTTTTCACTCTTTTACATTAAGAGAGTATACGTGGTTACTGGAACCAGACCAAAATAATTCCCCATATACAAAGTATGGTGGCTAAGACGGGCATCACAAACGTTAATAACCCTGTATGAAAAGTCGCTTTAACACAGCACGGCAGAATTCCAAGTGATCCAGCAATCGAGAGAAAACTAAAAATGCCGACGCGCTGGTCTGAGGCAACGCGTGCGGAGACCAGAAACCAGAGACTTTATTTTGGCGTTATGTATATAGTGTTGTGATAAAGTGAACAAAAATTAAATTGAGTTAATAATAATAATAAAATGTATCCTTGGGAATAAAAAAACATTCAACTTGACTAATAAACTATCCATTAAAAGTTTCAGCTTATCAAGAAAATAATGAAAAATTCAGATGTTTATGTTTATTATATACACCACTTTTTCCACATGTTTAGCAAATATAAACCCGTTTAGGAATGCGTTTAAATGCTAAACGACCATCCTTTGTAAAATAATGTCACAAAGCTAGCTTTTTGACACCTGTTCATATAGTCTTTAGAATTCAAACACCTCACAGAGAAAACACAATCTAAACATCATGTTTTAGGCTAAACATGTGAAAAAAAGTGGGTATGTTTAGAAACGTGTCTAAATTCTAAACAACATTTTTTACAGAGTAATATTAGTGATCATGTTAGTGATGTTTCTGTTGATATCTCAAAATATCAGATTTGATGTTGTTTTTTTGTCCTAGACCAGTGTACATTTGTGCCCGGGGCAGTTTGATCTTTGGTGCTCTTTTTTTTTAATGTGTGATTTCATTTGATATGTATTTTGCAATGTGGAAATAAAAATGTGAAGTTGAATTTAATTGGTCACATTGTTTACAGTGAATTTAAGTGAGAAAAGTGTTCCTGCAGAAAAGAAAAAAAGTAATTCCAACTCTTGAAGCAATGCATGACTTTGGTGAGAACTGAGCCCACAACTTACCGCTTAATGTTGTAGAAGTCTAACCTCTCAACCACCAAGCGTGCTTGGTGATAAATTCCAATTGATTTGGTTTTGAAGGACGTATCTATTGTCCGGAAAGGGCGATGACGTGTATTTTTTATTACTATTTTTTACATGGCCTTACGAGGCTACATTAACTTTGTCTACACTCATGACTGATTACGAGGAATCTTAAAAGAACAAAACAGTTCATTCAAAAATAGGCGTGTTCTCTGTTGGATTATTCCATTTCACTGAAACGGGTGAATTTAAATTAAGCAGTACAAAATTATAGCAATGAAACTTGAAATATTAGTGTCAGACTCAGCAACAATTGTAAGTTTGACTTTAATATTTACTCCATGAATGGGGAAACCATATATTTCCCCGTTGCTGTATCAAATTTGGGGAACAAAATTTAATATCTGTTTGAAGTTTTAACATTTGAAATCAAAGACCCCTGTTTCGAAATCATCTTGGTCAAGTCTCGCAAACGTTTCTTGAGGATAGCTAGCTTGCTGCTGGAAAAGTAGTTGTACTCGATGTGGTTCTTGCGACGGACCATATTCTGACATGGGTTTCACCGTGAGACTCCCTAAGGTTATCTACCTGGGCGTGGCCCTCTGCTTGGCCGTACTGCAGTGTTCGGTAAGCTTGGTTTTAACTTGGAACATCTTATTCGAGAGGCCTATCTGCAGTTTTTTTTAAAACTTATTACCGGGATATTAATCATTTTAGTCGAGTTATGTTGGTTATCCTTTCGACGGACTGTATTTATAATACAGCCGCCACTAGTTGTGCACAAATGCATGTGGTTTTAATTTAGCAGACGATAGAATAAACTTGCTTATAAATAATGATTTTTTCCAAACCTTGCCTATATAATTATGACAAATATAACAAATGTTCATTGAAAAGATGATAGAGGACACACTTAAGGAGAGGAAAGTGTAGCCAAGTGAGAATTGGAAACGAAATTTCGAGTTTTTTAACAAATGAATATGTAGGCCTGTGCACATCCAGTGGAAAGAATGTCATATCCGACTGCCACTTTTTAAGGGTTTTGGGAGGAACCAGTTAAAATGATTCTATCGATTTTTGGGGGTACAGAAAGCGAAAACTATCTTTAAAATCCACTTTTATTATGGTTTTCGGACTTTATTTCCCTTCTAAAAAACCTCCTTTTCAGAAAATAGAAGGATCCTATAGTTGCCACTGCGCATGTACAATGACTGTTGGTCATACGTCACTATAAATGCCGAGTTTGACAAGATCAAACTGAGAAAGTCATCGTATACCAAAAATGCCAAATTTTTTCATGAAATAAATATCCTGGAATAATTTGAAGTATATGTCCATCATCATCCATATGTTCTCCATCTTACTGGGTATAGCTAGGGCCTAGGTAAGATTACATTATTGGTAATATATTGAACTTGAGAAAAAGTGGTGGTCGGATACAACATTCTAATGTTTCTTTAGGCCTAACCCATTCGGAAAGTTTGGTCATTTTGTCGTCAAAATAGTGATACACCACTTGTAGACCTATTCCGCCACTTGTTTTGTATGCGTGGTAACATTTCATACCCATGGTACATGTACATCCATGTTTGTTGTAGTGATTGTAAGGTCAGTGCTTTGGTGGACACTGTTTATTGCTCCATGCATGCAGGGAGGGTCTCTGGCCATGTACATGTATCATAGATTAGAAACACATGTGTGCATACATGTCATGTGCTTGCTTTACTACTTTTTTGTGTGTACTGTAAGCAAATGGGCCTATGGAATTAGGGTTAACCCTCCTATTGCTGCACCTATTCCGCCACTTGTTTTGTATGCATGGTAACATTTCATACCCATTTATGCTCGAGATAAGTCTCATATAATTATGATAAATTTAATGCATATTTTTTTTAAAGAGAAGTGGATGTTGATAAATTTAAATACATGTACATGTATGATGACACACTAAGGCAGAGGTACTCAAACTTGTTTTTTTTATTGTGAATACAGGGGTACAGGTTCTACAGACGTTCTGTTATACCACGGAGCAGATTCCAAAGTTAGCCTTGAAAACGTTCTGCAACAGTATATACCCATCAAGGAATTGAATATAATTGCTTGCAACACTCAGCCGTGTGATTGTAAGTAACGGCTTAAAATAGACTAGCCAATTATAAATTGGCCTACTGTATTAACTGATTGGTGGCACACTATCTAAATTGCGCTAAGATGAAATGGTGCCAAGATTAAGAATGTAACACTATGAATAACTTCACCCTGAAAATGCCCTGAAAATCAGTTTTGCCGTGAAATAACAGTTCACCGTAATTTCATGGCAATATCAGGGTAAATTTACGGCGCTCTCCAGAATTAATGAGCTGCCCCAAAACTGCCACAAGAAGTTCATGGCGTTTTTAATGTTTTTATGGCGAAGGAATTCTAAGAGTATTTCATGGCGTTTTCACGGTGTTGTGTCGTCATGAAATTGCTGTAAACTGTTTATTTCGAGGTTATAAACAGATTTTCAGGGTGAAGTTATTCATAGTGTAAGAGCAATAAGGTTTGATCATGAAAGATGATTTACGGCGGATAATTTTAAATTATTGTCAAATTTCTCCTGGAAAGAATGTCAAACCCAACCGCCACTTATGCACAATGTGACGTCTAATAAAGCATGTGTGTTTTTAGCAGACGACAAAATGGCCAATGTCCAATGTGAACAAAATCTCCCAAAAATCCTCATTTGACTGCACTTTCCTCTCCTGAAGTGTGTCCTCTATCATCTTTTCAAGGAGTAGAGAGCTGTAATTTCAATGGGTAGAGTAGTTCATGGATGAGAAATGGCTGGATCATGTGGAATCCAACCATTTTGTGAAAAACAGAGGCTGAAATATCTTGGACATGCAGTATGCCCGAGACAACGCAGAACTTCAAAAATAATTTCTATTCCTCAAACCCACAAAACTCCACGTCAGATCAATCTGGCCAGCGATCGCGAAAGTTACTCACCTTGACCCGCAAGACCTCATCCACAAAATGAGAAATCACAGTGAGTTCAATGCACTGCTAGACTGGATCTACCTGACCTATAGGCAGCGCTACTCACTTAGTGTTGAAATGAGCATACCGATGAAGGATCAAGCTCATTTTATCTTCATCTGTTCATGGACAGTAATATTTTCAGAAAATGTTAACATTTGTAAAACTTACAGCTTTGCATGGTGAAGAAAAGTGAGGAGGGCCAAAGTTATGGTACAGCCAAGCCTTTGAGAAGCCCTGCCAGGCATGGGCTACCTGGCCGCAATCTGTCTTGTGCGAGTCCTAATCCTGTATACAGTACCTGCCAATCAACATAACCTGGGCTTCTGGAGGGCCTAGCCCAGCCAAGTAGACCTCATTATAATTGCTGCGGTGATGAGTTAGTCAAGTCTGTGTTAACAGTAACAGCTTTTAATAATAAACTGGTGCTCAAGGCTCAAGGCGCATGACATTATTAGCCCTGCTCATCAGGCTCATAAATCGTTCCCGAAACCATCTCGGCTCCCTGGGGAGTATACAGCTCAATTGTTACCATTTGAGCGCATATGGGCTAGTCAAACACAACAACCAACTCTGCCCTCACAGGTACCCATTTACCCCTGGGTGGAGAGAGCAATTATGGTAAAGTGTCTTGCTCAAGGACACAAGTACCCCGGTCATGGTTGGGATTCGAACCCACATTCTGACGACTCGGCCATCAGAACACAAATCCGATGCACTAAACCGCTTGACCATGAGATCTATTCATTAGTAAAGGGTATTTTGTGTTCAGCTATAGGATTATATAGGCCCATAGGACTGGGCAAAGCCTGTGCCTGGCTGGGCTTCTCAAAGGCTTGGCTGTACCATGACTTTGACTAATTGCGGTGACACCATGTGAAATTTTCAATTGAGTAGTAATTGTAAAGAACTGGAGGTTACAACTCTTATTTGAGCACGAGTTATTGGAAACCTGTATATACTATAAATCCTATATCTGTACATACTACTCAAAACAATTTAGGGAACACCGGAATAATCTCATTTAAAGTAAGATCATTTATTTCAGATAAACACAATGTTTCACAGAATTGATGAGAAACAACTGCACAATGAAACTGATGATAAAGGATGCATGTAGTGATTACACATTTCATGACATGACTACTGAAAGAGAGAGGGGGTTGCAAATGAAAATCCCGGTTCATGGAACATTTCAAACCTATTTGATGTTAAAAATCCGGTGTTCACTAAATGTGACCGTCCACCACGAACGGGCTGTAAAGTCGCACATGTTGATTTAGCAGTACGGCTTGAAATGCATGAAAAATCAGTCGGTTGGCCATTTTGGTATTTTTTTAGAAATGAAAAGTTTGAAATATTCTCCTTTTAGTTCTGAAAATTTCAGAATTAAATTAAATTTCAAAAATCATGAAAACCACGTTTTCTTTCGGGCAATGAGTTCATAAATCTGTACAAAATGTAAGTTTATATGAAGTTTATATGAAAGTGTAAGTAATTAGGGTAATGACTTTGATACACCATAACTTCGCGTAGGAATGACTTGTGTTTGGTATCATTTTAAACCTTATGATATACTCTTTCCAAAAATATATGAACCTCCAAATGTGAAATTTTCGACTTTACAGCCCCTTTGTGGTGGATGGTCACAAATTGTTTTGAGTAGTATATGATGAAAAAATTAACATTGCTTAACATCTTAACATTCCTTTTATTCTCCTTTAATTTTGAAGTATGTGAGAACTTTCAAGGGTCCAACAGGGATTATCATATCTCCGTTTTATCCAGACAAGTACAATGTTCCCAAATATTGCCGTTTGTTTGTCGTTCTTCCTGCTAGCCAACGTGCCCTTTTATCCTTCTCGGAGTTCGTTCTTGAAGGACTTAAGTTGGCCGCGTATTCCAAATTGACGGAAACCAGCGTCTGTCTGTGTGGAACATTAGTACAGGTAAATGTTCGCAATTAATTTCTTATATTTTTTATATTTAAAAAAAAAACAATTTTAACAAGCGTAAGGCCAAAAAGTCTCCGGTTTCTAGTCTCCATGCGCGTCGTCTCAAACCCGCGCATTGGCATTTTAATTTTCTTCTTTTTTTTTGCTTTGAAACGATGTCCACTTGCAGCCGAAATTGCTGGATAGATTGCAATTGTGCTGTGCTGTGTTTTAAAAGACTTTTTTACATACGGATATGTATGTTTGCCTGATTTGTGAGGCCTCTCTTATACACCATACTTTGTATACTGTATGTGACATTTGGACACCTCATACCTGTATCACGAATTTGCCTGTTGGGAAAAACTATTACCGCCCCCCCTCCCCCCCCACCCACAAAAGCGTCACTGCACCGATTTTGAAGTCGACCAATAACTAGAAACCGGACACCTTTTTTTTTGGCCTAAGTAAACTAAACAATTATTGTTCTTAGCTCATGCAAGTTTAATGTCTGAAAACAAAGTATTAATATTAGTTTCACAATTTACTAATTCATTCTAAATGGGTTTTTATCTACCTTGCCAAAGAACTGACTCGCCATGTCGGCAATCATTATTGTGGAATGTCGTGGTCATTGGACTCAAGTTCTGTTGTCAGAATGTGGGTTCGAATCCCGGCCTGGCTGGTCATGGTGCTTGTGTCCTTGAGCAACACACTTGACCATAATTACTTCATCCTACGTTATGTAGGTTCCATGATCTAGATTATTAAAGTAATGCACGTAAAAGGACCCAGAACACTTATTGTGGAAGAGTACACTATGAATAACTTCACCCTGAAAATTCCCTGAAAAATCTGTTTAACCGTGAAATAAATAGTTATAGGTTGGTGAAATTTTTGCGTCAGGAGATAAACAATTTATTTAATTTTGTCCTACACCGACGTGTGTGTAGCACTGTATGCTCAGTGCTTTCCGAGTGTCTGTGAAAAAAATACACAGGCGACTCAGACGGGATTTGAACCCACGACCTCCTGCTTACTAGTACAGACGTCTTAATAAATAGTTCACGGCAATTTCATGATGACACAACACGTGAAAATGCCATGAAATACTTGTGGAATTCCTTTGCCGTAAAAACGCCATGAACTGCTTTTGGCAGTTTTGGGGCAGCTCATTAATTCCCGAGAGTGCCGTAAATTTGCTCTGAAATCGAACTAAACATTATTGCCAATATCTGAGAGGAAGAGACACCATGAAAATGCAGTGAAATTACGGTGAACTGTTATTTTACGGCAAAATGGATTTTCAGGGCGTTTTCAGGGTGAAGTTATTCATAGTGGTATGGGTTTACCCTGGTTTTTCTGGTTCACATAGCAAGCGCCCTTGTTTGTAGGTTTCCTCGGGCATCCAAGCTACAGTACTTAATTGTGCTTTTGAGGGATCCTTGGTTTTATTACTAGAAATGTATATTTTTAACCCACTAGCCTTGGGCCGTTTGTAGCTTCAAATCCTGCTTGCAGGCCTGTGATTTTTCAGGGGGTTTTTCCTGATTTTTTTACAAATCTCCCACTTGCCTCAGAATTTTGAAAGAGGAGCCACCATTGAAAGAAATAAGTAGCCTGTATTGTCTCCAAACCTCTAGTTTATTGTTTGTGGGGATGTGGAGAGTCTGCAAATCCTCCATAATTAAACATCCAGGAAGTTCAGGGGGTTTGTCCTCAGGGGGTTTGTCCACGGGGTAGTTTGTCCTCGGGGGGGGGGTTTGTCTGAGGGGGTTTGTCCTCTGGACCAGGCCTGCTCGCCATTTTTCAGGATTTTTTACTTTTGACAAATCACACTCTTGTACTTGACTTGAGTTTTATGTTTGACTGCTTTTAGTTAACCGATCAGAGTACAAGCAGTAGATCAGACATATACTGTGGCACTAAGCAGTATTTCAGTTGGGTATCCGACTCAAACTCCATACTGGTTGAGTTCTTGACGGAGTCATCCTATCTGTTCAACAGATTTAGTGCGACTTATGCAGCACTCTCAGCAAAAAGTAGTAAGTACTGATGAAAGAAGTCGTATAAACTAATCCAGCATCCACTGTTTTCCCCACCATTACTGTGGGTTTAATTTAGTTTATTTCTCCACAGAATTTAGGGTTAAAGATTAATACCGTCATCAGTTTAATACACATATTTTACATAAATACTTGACAATTTTGTGATTTTTGAATTACTAATCCCTCATTGTTTCAATATATCTTGTCTCTGTACAGATTGTTACGAGTTCATTGACCTTACTGTAGTTGCCAAGGGTTACGTGAAGTCACCTGGTTTCCCTAATAAATATGGAAACGACACCAACTGTGTGTTTGTACTCAATGCGGATCCTGCTCACGGTATCGCTCTCATGATTCAGGAGTTTGAATTGGAGCCTAGTCCGTCTTGTGATTTGGATTACTTATCGGTAAGTGTGGCTTGAAAATAATTATTAGTACTTAGCTGGAAGGGCCAAAGTCACAGTACAGCCGAGCCTCTGAGAAGCTGGCCAGGCTCATGCTACCTGGCCTCTTAATCTGTCTTTTGTGAGTCCTAATCCTGTAACAATATAGTTACTGCCAATCAACATAACTTGGGCTTCTGGAGGGCCTAGCCCAGCTCACTATAATGGCTGCGGTTGTAAACGAAAGACGGCCGAGCTGTCAGTCAAGTCTGTGTTAACAATAAGAGCTATTCACTAGTAAACGGTCTTGTGTGCTCAGTCACCATCATTGTCATCATGAATGCACAGCATCATGAATCCAATGAAATTCAATGAAATTCAGCCAGGTTAGACGACTGGCACATATCTTGTAATAATAAGCATGACATGAAAATAATTAGGCCCCCAAAAAATTCTGGTTTCTTGTCACAGGTCGGCTTAAAGATTGGTGCGGTGACGCACTCCCGTTTTTCTCAAACAACACACGCCGTACTGTTCTTTTAAAAAATTAATAAAAATAATTTTTTTTTATTTTTTTATTCTTACGCAACAACACACGCGCGTACTGTTCTCAAACAACAATAACAATAACAACAATAACAATAACAATAACAACAATAACAACAGTACGCGCGTTTCAGATTTCTTCTTTTAAAATACACTATCCACTCTCACTAAACAATATGAGCCGTACCGTTCTTTTTTTACTAAAATCTTATTAACAAAATTTTTTAGTAACAACAAATTATTATTTATCATTGCACTTTTTCACAACCCCCGACAAACAAAAGTGAGAGTGGGGTAGGAGCCCCATTTTACATTACTACTATTTGTATAAATGTTTTTGAATTTATTTTACAAAGTTTGTTAGTGTTTGGTACAATTGGGCATCACCAACTGAGGATGGCGACTAGGTATAAATAAAAACACTTCAAACACTCAAAAACCAATTATTTCTGGCAATTTTTTGTCCAGATTTTGCTGGAACATTCCTTATTTTTTTTAATAGTTGTTTTTCTTTGTGGAAATTTTTTTTTTTTAATTGAAAACATTTGAGGTTTTCTTATTTTGTAAACAATTTTTTATTATTTTGTCATATTTAACTGCACACAATGTTAAACCGTTGTCTCTCTTATTGTCGGTCTCAGAGTAAAACAGTTGTACCCATTGCATTTAAGGGGCAGTATCGTCACGATCAACAAGGCATGGAATCGGAATGCTAGTTTTAGGTTACCACAGTGACTACCATGACTACTGATCGTGACGATACTGCCCTTTTAATTTGTTTTAGCACATAAAACGGTGCCGATTTGTCATGATTTTTTTTTTCCTCCCATTGCCTCAAAATGTTCTTCAATGAAGAGAAGTATATAGCCACCCAGGAAAGAAAGAAGTAGCCGGTATTGTGTCCAAACCTCTAGTTTCTCGTTTGCTTGTGTTATAGGTCAAAATTGAACTGTACAAGGCTGGGTCTGTCGTCTCTGCATTTCACTTCAAGAATAACCCTGGAGCCACGGGCACTATTAGTAACTGGTTTAGTTGTGATAATCTGCTGTACGCTTCATATGACGATCTGTTGCACATCAAATGTTCTGATTTAGTCTTCTCAAACGGCGGAGGCAATTTTGAAATCGCGTAAGGTGTTTTGTGTTGTATATGACATCCATTCGCTATGAATAATTTTACCCTGAAAATCCGTTTTGCCATGAAATAATAGATCACCATGATTTCATGGTGTCTCTTCCTCTCAGATATTGGCAGTAATGTTCAGTGATTTCAGGGCAAATTCACGGCGATCTTGAGAATTAATGAGCTGCCCCAAAACTGCCACAAGAAGTTCATGGCGTTTTCAAGGCGTTTTCACTGCAAAGAAATTCCAAGAGTATTTCATGGCGTTTTCACGGTGTTGTCATCATGAAATTGCTGTGAACTATTTATTTCACAGTAAAACAGATTTTCAGGGTATTTTCAGGGTAAAGTTATTCATAATTATTGTATGTCATTGTGTTTTGTGCTGTGTATGACACCTTGTTGTAGGGCATTGTGGTGGTGTTTTGTGTTGTGTATGACACCCATTGTAGGGCATTGTGGTGGTGTTTTGTGCTGTGTACGACACCCATTGTAGGGCATTGTGGTGGTGTTTTGTGTTGTGTATGACACCCATTGTAGGGCATGGTGGTGGTGTTTTGTGTTGTGTATGACACCCATTGTAGGGCATTGTGGTGGTGTTTTGTGTTGTGTATGACACCCATTGTAGGGCATTGTGGTGGTGTTTTGTGTTGTGTATGACACCCATTGTATGGCATCGTGGTGGTGTTTTGTGTACCTTGTAGGGCATTGTGGTGTTTTGTGCAGTGTATGACGCCCATTGTAGGGCATGGTGGTGGTGTTTTGTGTTGTGTATGACACCCATTGTAGGGCATTGTGGTGGTGTTTGGTGGTGTTTTGTGCTGTGTACGACACCCATTGTAGGGCATTGTCGTGGTGTTTTGTGTTGTGTATGACACCCATTGTAGGGCATGGTGGTGGTGTTTTGTGTTGTGTACGACACCCATTGTAGGGCATTGTGGTGGTGTTTTGTGCTGTGTAAGACACCCATTGTAGGGCATGGTGGTGGTGTTTTGTGTTGTGTATGACACCCATTGTAGGGCATCGTGGTGTTGTTTTGTGTTGTGTATGACACCTTGTATTTGAAAATCCATGTCTGAACTGATGGTCTATAAAGGTGACAATTCTATATACTTATGTCAACAGTAATATAGAGGGATCAGTACACACAACCTGTGGATCTAACAAGGGAAAACTATGGATGGATATCCAAGATAAAATCCCAGCTGGAGCTCTTGGCACGTCCTGCCAGTATGAGAAAGAAGCCGATAAAGTGGCCAAGTTTTTCTACAGCACGTCATCTGAAGCTGGACATACAGCCACTGGTGCGTATTTAACGTGCTTGCTGCCCTCATGAGATAGTTGTAGCCCTGTGCAACTACTTTCGTTGTTCATCTTAAACCAGGACAATGATTCCATACCCTGTTTAAAGTCTGCTCTGATCGCAACAATATTGTCCCTTTTAAAGCATAAAAATGCTTAACACTAATAATTTAATCGTTTTTTCAAAAAACGCAAGCATCTTTTATATATGATAAACTTTTCATAAGTAAAGTTTTATGATATTTTTCTTAAAACTACAGGTTTGAAATAAACATAAATTTCAAAATGAAATTTGTACCTTCGTTTTTAGTTGTTGCTCTTGGAAGGTTAGTCTGCTTCTTACAACTTTTGATATGTACACTCACGGAATTTAAAAACGCATCAACTTATATTTCTCAATAAATATGTATAACTTATATGCAGTGATAAATTGAAGCCATAATTGTACATAGCACTTTTATTGTGTCAGTATGATGTGAAAATTTGCGCTCATAAATTGTTAACCTATGTTCTTATTTCTCACTGAAATAATCTGCTGTTGAAAAATATGTGAAATATTGGGATGATGCATTTTTAAGTTCCGTGAGTATATATTAATATACAAAACTTAACCATTTGTTTTTGTACAGGTTCAAGCATCGACATTGCGGATGCTGTCACAATATGGATTCAAAGAGGTATGTCTGATTGACCACCCACAGACTAGTTTAGCCACGCACTCTCTAATCTGTCTTATGTCGAATGTATAAAATAACCAAGATGAAATAAGTTTCTCAGGAGATGTACCATTCATTATCCTTATTATGAGTGCACATTCTCAGTTGTTCAAATTAGAATAAATCAATCTCTGTGCCTTGAATAGGAAGTTACAATTATGTTAATTAGGAGTCATAACCTGGTGGAATGACCCAAGAATGTGTACATCTACCTAATGTAACAAGGACACCATGTCACAAAGCTTGCCCCCAACCTGGTGACCCATGGCTTTTACATATCAAAATGACCTTTCATCAAAGAGGGTTTGCTCGTTTGATTGTTGTGAAATTGAATCTTTGTCAGATTGCGACCGGACGTTTTCACTTGCCTATGGTACCCCGGTGACGTTTACGTCGGATGGCTTCAAGCAGCTGAGAGACTACCCCAATAACGAGTATTGTGACTTCTTCTTTCTAAATGGCCCATTTGATCGACTCTTCCTTCACTTTAGTTCATTCTTTCTTGAGCATGAGGATGTTACATGTACCAAGGATTATGTTGAGGTATTAAAAGTATCTTATTATTTAGGGAGGAGGGCCAAAGACATGGTTACAGCCAAGCCTTTGAGACACCCAGGCCTAGGGGTCTATATAATCCTCTAGCTGATCACAAAAGACCCTTTACTAATGAATAGATCTCAAATAGCTGTTTACACAGACTTGAGTAACCCCTTATTAGCTGTATTTTATTCACAACTTCCGCCATTATGAGCTCTACTTGGCTGGGCTAGGCCCTCCAGAAGTCTAGGTTATGATGATTGGCAGGTACTCTATCGTTACAGGATTAGGACTCACAAAAGACAGATTATAAGAGCATCAGGTAGTCTAGGCCTGGCCAGTCTTCTCAAAGGCTTTGCTGTACCATGACTTTGGCCTTCCTCATTTACTTTTGTGATCCCCAGACTAGTGTTGGGCGATAAGTGAACCCGGAGATCGCAGGTTCAAATTGTGCTCTCGTAAATTTGCCTTTTTTTTTACACTATCTCCATCCCCCCCCCCCCCCAAAATTAATTTACAATTTTGTTGCTTAATTTGACCCATCTAAACAAAAATGAGTCATAAGTAACCAAAACTGCTTTGTGTAGCAGGTCCTTAAAACATGCCTTTTCACAATATGAATCAATAGAAATTGTCAAAATGTCACCCCATAAGTCTTAATTTACAATATATTGACATAAATAAATTTAAGATGACAATCTGCTTATTTTATTGAGCTTTCAAGTGAATTTTATTCATAATAATTATTTTATGATATCTACAACAGATTGAAGACCTAACGACCCAACGCATCGACAGGTTTTGTGGTAATCAAAACAATCCATTGTTTACGACTGACGGTAATGCAGCCATCATGAGATTCCGTACGGACCTCCACAGCTCTTTTCCTGGATGGTCGGTTCAAGCTAGCTTACAAGGAAGAAACAATGAAGGTATGACACCACTATCGGAAGCCTATTACAATTTGCTTAGCGGATTTCTTTGGTTACCAGCCAAACTTTCATACAAAATGTATGTATTTTGGATGGTAGTCTGTTTTATATTTCTTAGCAAAAATAATTGCTTTGCAAAATTCTCTGCTCAGTAGCTCTGTGAAATTAGCCCCTAAAGTTTAACTAGTACGCCAGCCTGCTGTAATCCATACCTCAGCATTGTATTCCAAATGCACACACACGCACAGCAAGCATGGTTACCCTGTCTGACCGTGTTTTTTCCTGCACTACACTTCGTCCACTATTAATACTTGTAGCTTTGCATGGTGAAAAGGATAAGTAAAGACTCAATTGCGGGACACCATGTGAAATTCTCAGTTGAGTAGTAATTAGTTCTGAAAAGAACTGGAGGTTACAACTCGACTCGAAAAAATTAATACAAATTTATAACAATGTTGAAAAACCTAGCCTTGATTCCAGTACTGCCTACTTGCAAAGCGAGCGTTATATCTGCAGGAAAGAAAATAGCCACCCAGCCTCCTGTAAGGCATCACAGGATTACACTGAACAATTTCAGCCTGGAAATCCATTTTGATGTGAAATAACAGTTTAGTGTAATTTCACTGCAATTCACGGTGTTTCTTCCTCTCGGATATTGGCAATAATGTTCATGGTGAATTTCACAGCTGCCCCAAAACTGCCACGAGAAGTTCATGGCGTTTTCACAGCGTTTTCACAGCGTTTTCACAGCGAAGGAATCAGTACAACTGACCAATAAGAATGATAGGTCATGAACTTTCAATGCAAATTAGCTATAAATATTGATGATTTGACATCTGGAATAGTCATTATAATCCGAAAGTTCGAGAAGGTTGACATTGCTTACATACGTTGAACATTTACATGTAATTATGCATGACCCTATGCGGTTATACCACACACGTTGATTTACAAAATGGCGGCCTCCATGGAACTCACAACAACGTGCGAAACACACGCTATTTTCATGGAATTATGAAGTGGGAAGTACTGATGGAGGTGATTATGCTGACGATGTTGACTTTGAACACCCTGACAGTGATGGAAGTTTTGATGTTTAGGGAAAAAACGACCGTAAAAGCTGTTAATCTGCGACTCCATTTTTGACGTGCAAGAATACACCCTCAATTAAGATTATTATTTTACGCATGGTTCATGCAACAAAACTTTAAACATGGTTGTTCTCTAAAATATAATAATTAAAATTAAACAAATAACATTATTTTTTTTTTTAATTGTATTTTAAATATACACTACATTGGAAATTATCATCATCATCATCATGGTTTCCCGCTCACCGAACTTTTCGGTCTGGGGCGGCGCTGCTTGGATCGCACTACTTCTGGGAATCTGCGTTCCAACAGTGCCATGAAGTCTTTTCTATCCATCACAACTCGTAAGGCTTGCTCTCGATCGACACCCATAAGTTTTTCAATCCTCGTCCATATTCGTTGGGAGGTTCGGTGGTCAAAAAACACCTGTTTTTGCAAGGCCTCATTTCTCATGCGGCACACGTGGGCAGTATATTTGAGGAACTGAACGTGACAAAGTCTGTGACGCTCTGAGACTTCGTGATTCGCTGATGTCATCGTTAGAGAGGACAAAGCATAATCGTGACCGCGCCTTTATCTGCCGCGGCTTTCTTTGGCGGTGCATTTTTCTTTGAAAACCGTGTCTCACCATTTTACGCAGAAACCGATTCCATACGACTTGATCTTATCTAGTTCCTTCACCGTAGTTCCCATGCCTGCACTCCATAGAGCAATCGAGATCGAACACACACTGTTAAAAACTTCATTCTTGTGCTGAGATGGATTCGTTTGTTCAGCAAAACGTATTTCAGCTCGGTCCATTTCGCAAATGTGGCGGCAATGCGCAGGTGGAGGAAGTGTGACGAAGTTTTGGATTCGTTCGTGACACCTTGACCAAGGTATTTGAAGGTGCGGACATTTTTGATAGGAACATCATTAATTTTGAACAGGGTTTCGGCCTCCAACATATCCTGAGGAACGTTGAAAGGCATGGTTTCGGTCTTCTTGTACGCCATCGTAAGGTCAATCGGGTGAACGTTTTGTCGTAGATCTCGAGAATTCCCACTAATTCCTCCAAAGTACTGGCGAAAACAACTGCATGGTCAGCATAAAGAAGTTCCAGGATCCTGTTTTCGCCGCGAAGCGGCCCGCGTCTCAGTTGGCGCGGAGCGACAACTGTTGGGATGATGTACTCGATCAGGAATCCTGCGTTGGGGAACTTCCGTAGGACCTCCTCGCGGCCGACACGTACTACAAAGTCGAGATAGACATTAAACAGCGGTGGCGACTCAAGCGCCCCCTGTCTGCAGCCGACCCAAGTTGCGGCACCGTAGTCCTTTTATGCATGACTTCGTATCTGTGTATAGGAGCTTCAGCAGTTCTACGATCCTGGGTGATTGTAGCCGTATCAGCAAAACTTTGAACAGCAACGTTCTGGGAATCCAGTCGTACGCTGCTCGGAGGTCGATGAAGCATAACAACGGGTCACGTGATTTCGAAATCACATGTCGCAAGATGTATATTGCGTCCGTTGTTGATCGGTTCTCTCGAAAGCCGTACTGTGTCGGTAATAGTAGTTGTTCGTAACGTTCCCTGATTCTTTCTACGCAAGTCTGGGAGAGAAGCTTTGAACAAGAAGACATAATACTTATGCCTCGGTAGTTCTCTGCAAGACTTTTCGACCCTTTTTTGTGTAAGCACGTTATCGTGGAAATGAGCCAGTTGGCCGGGATTTTCAGCGTGGACCAAATGGTAGACATGAGGATGCTGAGGAAAAGTAAAAATTGCGCAGAGGTGGAGTATTTTAACTGCTCAGATTTAATTTTATCAGTACCTTGGCATTTGCCGTTTTTGAACTTGGAAGTTATCCGTTGGATTTCCTCCTCGTCTGGTACCGACTCGTCGATGGTTGGTAAATCGGCGGGGGGTAAGATGTGTTCATAAGTCTCGGGGTTTGCGATTTCTGGTGGTATTTCGATCTCGCTGGCTGAAGTGGTTGGCGAAGTGGTCGGCAGCGCCTGCTTCGAAACCAGGGGTTTATCGACTGCTTGAGCGATGTGAAGCATTTAGCCAAGCGGAATTCTTCTTAAGTGGAACAAGCCTCAGCCGTTGATTTCATCGGCTTTTGCTT
Organism: Zoroaster sp. YZ-2022; assembly: GCA_029582265.1. Lineage (NCBI taxonomy): Eukaryota > Metazoa > Echinodermata > Asteroidea > Forcipulatida > Zoroasteridae > Zoroaster > Zoroaster sp. YZ-2022. The sequence continues at coordinate 40,497,972 of CM055823.1, forward strand.
TGTAGTAATCGTTTTCAAGTTTAAATCGCATGTTTTTGATCTGTTTCCCGAGTAGGCGACGGCGTTGTTCGTCTTTTTCAGATTTACGAGCCTGGATCAGCTGGAGGTACTCGTCGTTTTGCCACGGTTTGGCAAGACGGTCAACTTGAACAACAGGGATTGATTCGGCAGACACGAAATGGATCGCTGATATCATTTCCTCGATATCGTCAACAACATCCTCATTCCGATTGCAATTTTCGAGGAAATTGTCCAGTTTTTGAGCATATCTTCTACGCGTCTGTTCATCGTCGCGGAGAAAACGGCAATCGAAATTTTTGATCGGTGTTTTTTCACGGGATTTGAAGGTTTGGCGGCGTTTCGAACGGGATGGCAGGTACAGGGTGGCAACCACAACACGGTGATCACTCTCGAACGCTTCGCTTGCTGTGGGATAGACCCGACTGTTCTTTACATACCTTCGTAAGAATCCGTCGACAGCGACGTAGTCGAGCCTCCGGTAATAGCCTAGGTTCGACTTGAAACTCCATCTGTGGTGGTCGGTTTTTGTGTCAAACATCGTGTTTGACAAGCGGAGTTCGTTTGCTTCGCACAGCTCGATGAGCTTGTGACCATTGAAACTGGTTTTGCAGTCTTTATTGTTAACGAGACATGACCAGTTTGACGGATTTGTGTCAGCGCCGATCGAGGCGTTGAAATCACCCGATACGCACAGTTTGTACGACGGATGTTGTGCTTTGAGTGACGAAACCATTTTCTGTAATTGATCGTAAAAGGCCTGTTTCGTCGTCACCGCGTATTCTTCGGTTGGCCCGTATGCGCAGACCATTGTCACCTTTATACCATGAATAATCACCCGAAGTGACATTATTCTCCTTCCAAATGATAGGCGACGTCTTTTATACCAACATGCGGTGCGGTCACAATTCCAACGCCATGTTTGCATGATTTCGTGCCGTTATAGAACACTTTCCAGCCCTTGAGGGATTCCTCCTCGAACACAATTTCACCTTGACCCGGAATCCGAGTCTCCTGCAGGCACGCGATGTCCTGGTGTAGGCCTTTGATGGTTAAGACGTGCTGAGCGAGGGTGGCGTTTCTGCTGGCAGTATGAACATTGATGCTCGCGAAACGAGTTAGGTGGTATCTCGTCGGTTGGAACTTTTTGGAGCGTTGTACATGCCTATTTACAGCAGGGGTGTTTTGGGTCTTGAGAGTCATAAGTCTTGAAAGTGTTTTGATGTCCGTAGACTTGTTTACCTTTTATATTTTAACTGAACTGAAAGAGGTTACTTCACAGTAGAGCGAGTACTTTGAGATTGTATGCTAGCCGGGAAGACGGTGGACAATTTATATAGCGCACCCCTAGGGGCTGTCCGGACCGGTAAAGTACATGTTTCGTTTGGGTCGATACATTCTCCCCAAATTCTTATTCCAGCTAGTTTATTAAGCTAGTTTGCCTCGGCTGTGGATTCAGGACCACTGTGGGTCTCGAACCCATCTGGGGGATCTTGGGTTTCTATTTGACAGTGGGAAAAGCTCTGGAAGCGCGGGAAACTAAAATCGACGACAACATTTATACAAACAAAACTCAATTATTGGATAAAAATAGAAGTAAAAGAAGACATATTTTGCATTTATACATTGTGATTAAAGCCAGCACATTTTGACAATGATAAATAGCCTTGAAGCTGACGTTGAAAGTGAGAAAGGACGGCGAAAACACAAGACATGTACCAAGAAATTATTGAGAAACCTAACCATCGCCGTTCTCGTTTAAACAAAGCCGCAGCATTGTTCTTGCCGTTTAAAAACTTGTACCGCAGGAACTAATGTCCGATAATGTAATTTCATGTGCCTTTGGGCTTTTTTATGTGATGGGGGGGGCTGTCGGTTATAGCCAATTAAAAAAAGGTATATACTATATATATAGTGATAATTAAAGTTATAAACCTTTGAAATACGAAAGCAAAGGAGCCTGAAATTCAGACGAGATGTAATTAAGTAGAACCTACTTGGAAGTGGTGAGAAAGGCTTTGGCCGAAGACCTGGTGAATCACATCACTCCTCACTTGGCCCGTCCTAGTGACCCGATCATTATATTAGGCTGAAGAAGTTGTGGCAGCACCACTTTCAAAATTCGATAAAGGGAAGGTACAAAAACACCAGTAACTTTACAAAGAATCTAATTGAACATTACGAAAGTCATCCACCAAAATATTACTTCCGAGTTGAATTCTGCAAATTCCATTGTCAGTTCACTTCATGCAGACAAGTACAATAGTACACTTCTCCATTTATCCATATCAGCAGACAATGACGGGCAGTGCAAATTTAAAAACAATATTTCATTTTTATCAAAGTTGTACCTTCCCTTTATCAAAGATTGTGTTCCAGCCCTGTATACATTTTAAAGTTGGTTTCGGTTTTAACAGTTATAAGTTATAACTTTCATGAACAAAATACACAGTAATTAAACAACATTAACAAATGATATTTTTCTTAATTTGATTTATTTAAATCTTTCTTTGTAATGACAACAAATTTATAATTTACTAAATATTTATTTTTAATAAGTACTTGATTGCAATCACAGCTTGGTAAATAATGAGTCAAATTCAAAAGCAATATTTATTTTTATAAATATTAATATTTATTTAAATTTCTAATTTACTAAATATTTATTTTACTAAGTACGTGATTGCAATCGCAATTTAGTAAATGAATCAAATTCAAAAGCAATATTTATTAAAATGGAGAAATTATTTCAATTTTTACAGCAGATCTTTGTGATTATACAAAAATTACTAGTCCTTGTTTTTACAATGCGCCTAAATAAAACTACAATTACAAAACATTCGCTCTGTCAATACCTTTACTTATAAAAATTGCTTTGTATAATTAGCATGTGAACAAATTACTGGAATAATTGAAAATTTTTCTGAAATTCAATATTTGACAATCTTGCCTACAGAGTCAGAGAGTGCTGTATGTGTTGATTTTTATTCTAACTTGATTTTAACCAATGGACAAAAACAAATATAAAATAAATGGTCTCGTATTTTTTTATTATAAGAGGTCCATATTTTCATTAATACATTGTACAGTTGTTCAATTTATATTTAAGACCATGCTCTTCTGCCAAGTAGATTGCTTACACTGCTGGTAACCAAGCAATCAAGACACCAGCCCCTCTCCCCAATCCACCAATTACACACATATTTCTACTGCCCCCAACCCCACCAATCCCCACCCCACCCCACATTCCAAATGACCATATCCACATTGATTTGAACAATGATTAAGATGTTTAATTAAAGACACAGAACAATAAAAACATCGGTTATTCAGTAGTTTTCTATAAATTTAAGCCCCTTGGCTGTATTTAGTGTTTACACACCGGAAGTTGCATTATTCGGCAACTGGTTGCCGTATACAGCAACGTTGCCGTATTTGGAGTTTTCCCGGACTGATATAGCGATACGGTATGTTGTATCAACGTTGTAAATTATGATTTTTGTTACATAAACAGTGGGTTTCAAACCATTATGGGTAATATTATTATGCCCTGCAGGCCTGGAATTACAATTTATTTTAGCGCAAGGCCACTTTGGCCTTGGAGCAAGCCAAATTTTGGAGGGCACCAAGGCCAGTTGATAGGGCACCAAGGCCAAATTATGAAAAATAGAAAAGGCACGAAGGCCATTAAGTTATTAGTTTAATACGAGAGTTGTAAAACAAATTACAACTAACGATATGCACGAAGTTGTTTGGTTTTCTGCTGGTTTTTAATTTATTTTTTAAAGGCCTCTTTATTGAATATGTGTACTGTCCAAGATGATAATCTAAATCTGTTCCTTGTTTTAAATACCTTTGAGAAATCCTAACAAAAGAATATCACTGTCAATGAAATATGAATGAGGGAAAATGTAACCTGTGAATAAAGCATTACAATGAGCGGCTTAGCCTATACAACATGCAGGAATGATTAAGGGGGAGAATCCTCTTTTGACTCGGATGGCGATGCTGAGGTGTAGATGCTAGCATCATCAGTCTCACTCTGGGAATCTGATGAATATGGATCATCAGTGCTTGGAGCAACTTCCTTTGTAGACCTGGGGCCATATGGCTTGGTTTGAGGTCGCTTGAAGCCACTTGACCACCATCTTGCAAAATAAAATAAGAGAACTTCTATGGCACGCTCAAAAAGTTAAAAGAAAAATCATTTTAAAAAAAGGCCAGGGGTTCCCCCATGGGTGGTAAACCCAATGAAACAGTTTGCATGAATAAAACTATTGATAAATCATTTCTTATTCATAAACAAACTGTAACGTACGTTACGTTAGTCGCTAGGCCCTAAATTGTTTGTTTAATTTTTAAAAATAAATATGTTTAGATTTTTCCTTGTCCATACGTTTGTTTCTTTCTCTAGTCTAGCTAGGCTGTGGTGTTACTCCATATCCACACTTGTTTGCTTACATGTGACATAATCAGGCTAGGCACATTTAATGATTATAAACAATCAATTGCACGGCAGAATATGGACTCGGAGATTTCTGACCCTTTCACTGTGCGTTTAATTTTTCTTGACAATAATCAATGCTGTACCCAAAAAAATGATAGGCTTAAAGTTAACGTTAGTTAGTATTTAGTAGGCTTTATTTATAAAACTTTTTTTTAAAGTATAATATAAGAAAAAAAACTTACCCAAAGAAGTCTAATTTCTTGCATTTGGCAGCAGAGCTTTCAAACTCGTCTCTGACAGATCGCTTCAAGCGCTCTTTTCGCGGCATTGTTTGTTTAGGCCTTATTAATTTTCTCGAAAAGTTTTTCGAGCAACGATAGCTTTTTCATACGTTAAAAGTTTTCCATTCACAAACCAGCTGCACACGTCGTATACCACGTGATTTATACACGGCGTGAAAACTCCACCGATAGAGGGCGCTTGTACAGTAACAGCGCCCTCTGTTCGTGTGTGCAGTGTTTGCGGAAGGGAAATCACGATAGAAGAACAGCGTGTGTTGCGAGACTCTGACTCGTGAATGGATTGCGCTGGATATTATAAGATACATCGTCGCCCGAAAATAGAAATGTATGTAAAAATTGAAATTATATTAAAAGGGCACGACGGCCAAGGGGGGTAAAGGGCACAGCAATTATGGCCGTGAAGATGGTATTTTCTTGAGTGGCACCACGGCCAGTTACAAGGGCATCGACGGCCATGTAATTCCAGGCCTGGCCCTGACATATTCTAACATAAATAAACCACCTTTGTTTATCATACAATGCATATTTCCAATACCTTGTTGATTTATTGATATTTATTGTACGGAACGATAAACATAAATTTACATTTGGATGGCTGCAATGCATTATGGGTATTCCCAACATGACCCCCATCTCAATATTCACACTCGGAAAGTCATAACCTTTATTTTGATACCTTACTCTCTTCAATTGGCAAAATATGAAAAATATTATTAATTTCCACACTTGACCTTGATTGTTTACATTATTGCATTTAACAGAAAACAACATACAGTATGTTGTATCAAGGTTGTATTTTATGATTTTTATATATATATACAGGATGTTACTATGCAATATGGGTAATATTATTATGCCCTGATATATTCTGACATAAACAAACCTTATCTGTTTGTGGTACAATGCATATTTACAGACTTTCAATCAATAACATGGTAGATTTAACGACTATTCCCTAGGGACCGACAAACAATGTTTTATATTTGTATGGCCGTAGTGCATTCTGGGTAATCCCAAGACGATCCTCATCTCAATATTCACACTCAGTAAGTCATAACCTTTATTTTGATACCTTACTCTCTTCAATTGGAAAAATAAATAAATAATAATTAATAATTTCCACACTTGACCTTGATTGTTTACAGTATCAAATTACAATAATGTAAACAATTCCGTCCATACACGTGCAATAATTCCGGGTAGAAAGAGTTTTAAGTACTTAACATTTTAACTTTTTTTTTTTGCAGTTGCATGGCGAAAACACGTTTCCATTCCGTTACGACATGCCATACGGCAGGATCGACCTATTTTGGTCAAGGCACTACATTGTCTTTTCCCTGGGATGCTGGGCCTCGCGGCCGGCGCTTCGACACTCACCGCGGCGGCCCTCCTACTCGTCGGGGCGTACCACCAGTGGCGTTGCCAGAAATAAAGATTCAGCTGGGCCTGAGTAAAAATGGACGGGCCATAGAATTCATCCATAAATCCATCCATACACGGGCGCCGATTTATGTTTGTGCCGGTGGAACAGCGACCGACGCACACACTGACACACAATATTTACAAGGATTGGAGATCACGATACACACCATGAAACGCATGGAAAGTCATAATGCCACAAATCATTTAGTAAAAAGGTTCACTTCATTAAATTGATTCGTTAAATCAGGCCAAAATGTGCTGTGAGACACCTTAGGCCATGCTCATAAAGAACGCAACAGTAGCCTACAAGCATGATAGCCCCTGTCCTTTTTAAAGTATACAGTATAAAATAAAATGCACTGTAGCCTATATCACACAAACATACATAGAAGAGGAATGCAAACAACATAAATCGTTTAAAAAAAAAAAGTTATACAAAAAGCTTCTTTATTTGGCAATGGCAGGGCCTAGACAAGAAGTGGGCGGGCCTAGGCCCTGCCTGGCCCGCCCATAGCTACGCCACTGCGTACCACCCGGGCGGCGGTCCGCGCTCTCTGCCCCGACGGCCGGGTATGGGCGGCACGCTCAGCGCCATCCATTTTCAGGGCTAGTTGATTCGGCAGGTGAGTTGTTACACACTCCTTAGCGGATTCCGACTTCCATGGCCACCGTCCTGCTGTCTGTATCAACCAACGCCTTTTCTGGGCTCTAATGAGCGTCGGCCGCAATGCGGCGCCGTAACCCGGCGTTCGGTTCATCCCGCAGCGCCAGTCCTGCTTACCAAGAATGGCCCACTGGGTGCGCCGTGCATTCTAGGGAGCGCCCGGCCCCGAGCCGGCGGGTCGGGCCTCGCACCAATTTAAAGTTTGAGAATAGGTTGAGGTCGTTTCGGCCCCGAGGCCTCTAATCATTCGCTTTACCGGATGCAACTGCAACACTGGGCGCCAGCTATCCTGAGGGAAACTTCGGAGGGAACCAGCTACTAGACGGTTCGATTAGTCTTTCGCCTCTATACCCAAGTCGGACGATCGATTTGCACGTCAGAATCGCTGCGGACCTCCACCAGAGTTTCCTCTGGCTTCGTCCTGCTCGGGCATAGTTCACCATCTTTCGGGTCCTAGCGTGCCCGCTCTTCCTCCGCCACAGCCGCGGGGGGCTCGTGGCAGGGCGGCGGTGCGCCGGCCGGATCCCGCCTCGGCCGGACCGGAGCCGGCCTTCACTCTCGTTGCGCCTCGGGGCCTCGACCTGCGGCCCTCCGACTCGCGGGCCCGATAGACTCCTTGCGCTAATTTCTGTACAATTTGTTGATTCTTTATGTCATTTTCCTGGCCAAGAATTAGCTGGTTCTTAGCGATCTCTGAAAATCAGCAAATGTCGTATCATGCTTGTTATCATGGATTGTAGTTCTTTTTGACCGGCTGCCTTCTCAGTACTGAAATCTTTCAGAATACTCTCAGGGCCCTTCTCGGTTACGTGTGTGACCTGAAAATAGGAAATTCTGATATTCTATCTTCTGCTGTATGTTTATGATGATCGATTATTTTCTTTTACATATAAAACAATTAGAGGATCTTAATCTAAATGTTAAATTTGTAATTTCACTAAACATCTTATTTCTGGGTCAGAGGTCAAATAAAAGTCGGTTACGTGTGTGACGTCAGACAGAAGCAAGTATCTGATCTTAAATTTCATTTGAAAAACCCTGACACTTTAGTAACATCAACAAGCCCATCTTTTCACCAAGAGGACTTTATCATTCTACTAACATAATAGTACTATTGATTTGAAATCACATTTACTAACAAATTAAAAAATTTAGTGTGGTTGGGTGCACTCAAAAAAATGAATCTCACCTGAAGTAAATATTAAACAAATTAAATGACTAGATATTACTTACAAGTCATTTTTTGTTGCTTTTATGTTAATCCTTTAGTTTGAGAGACTTAAAATTTGAAAAAGTTTGTATTACTTGGTTTAAGTTTTGACGATGCGGAAAAAAGAGTAAAGTCAACAACATTCAAAATTGAGTTAATCATTATTACATACTTTGATTAATTATATGCACTAGTGTGGAGGCGGTGATGTTACATCATTGGGGCAGTGACAGTCAGACGGTGTGTTGGGAGGGCGCCACCATGCGGCGGGGTTTGGTTATGCCATTCTCTTAAATTTTTCTTGCTATCTTTTAATCCAGGACAGAAACCTGTCATGGGTGTACCAAACTCACCAAATTTTTCACTGACCTGATTTACCTTGATGCATATCTGCGCTAAGTTCTGTACAATTTGTCGATTCTTTTTTAGGTTGTTTTCCTGGCCAAGAATTAGCTGGTTCTTAGCGATCTCTGAAAATCAGCAAATGAAGATTGTTAAAAGCATTGGGTAGTATTAATTAAGAGGTGTATCGACTCAAGTTTGTGACACTCGGCTTGGCTTTAGAATTGTATGGGAGAAGCCATCTTTTTTAATTCATTACTTCAAAAGCGCCCTTTGTTGGCGAGTTGTTATAAGAACAAAGTGATAATGTTACATCCTCCCCTTTTTGAGCTTTGAATGGGAGACATTATTTTAAAGAAAATACCAAGTTGTGATTTAAAATAAAAAGTTCAGAGTCTCAAGTTTTTATGACTCGGTAATCAAATGTCCAATAGTTCATGAAGAGGTTCCAAAATGTTCACAGTGCACGTTGCAATAATCTCACTTGTAGGAATCCGGAACAGTTAATAATATTATTATTATTTTTTTTTTTTTTTTTTTTTATTTATTTATTTTTTTTTTTATAGAAGAAAAAGAAATTGGTTGCTCTTTTCTTTTGGCAAGAAGAAAAAAAAAATGAACAGTGTAACATTTGAAGTGAACTTCTGTTTTTAGAAGAAAATTAAGCCAAATTTGCTCGAACACCAATTTTCACTCTTTTGAATCAGTGTCGAACAAAATCTTTGAATTTAAGTGGTTCGCGACGTTCACGCGTAGATCTTCTGGGTTGAGATGTTGGTTGTTCCATCATCTGTGTAGGGGTTGGTTTCACTTCAGTTTCTCCAAGTTCTACATGATGTTGGGTTGGTGAGGGTGTGGTTTTCTTCTCTGGAACTAAGGATGAGTCGGGAAACTGGATTTCCAGGGTGTCCGGAGGGGTTCTTTTGATTTTCTCAGGTGTTCACGGTTTCGTCTGTGTAGCTGACCGTTGTGTTGGACTTCATAGGATCTCTCGTCCAATGTGCGTAGTACCTGGGCTTTCTTCCAACGATCTTCACCTGGTCGAAAGGGTTTCATTCTCACTGTATCTCCCTGTTGTAGTGGGGGAAGATCTTTAGTGGTTTTGTCATAGTACTTCGCTTGCCTCTTCTGGTTGAGTTGGAGAAGATGCTGGGAAGTCGGTATGAGTGTCTTCGTTCTCCGTCCGAGAAATCTTTGCACTGGACTTGCACTGCAGTTGCATGGCGAAAACACGTTTCCATCCCGTTACGACATGCCATACGGCAGGATCGACCTATTTTGGTCAAGGCACTACATTGTCTTTTCCCTGGGATGCTGGGTCTGGAATTAAGACATAATTACAGAACAGGTGTAAGGCCACAGCAAATAATAAATGTGTTTCTTAGGACTAAATGACCCCCAGAAAACATTAAATAAATATTAAATGTTAGCAGGGGTGTGATTTGACAAAAGTAAAAAATCCTGAAAAATTGGTAGCGGGTCTGGGTCTCCCTTTGGTCTAGAGGACAAAGCCCCCTGAACCTCCTGGATGTTTGATTTTGTGGGATTTAAAGACTCAACATCCCCACAAACAAGAGGCGTGGACACAATACAGGCTACTTCTTTCTCTAACTCTACTTTTAAGAACATTTTGAGGCAAAGGGAGATTTCTATAAAAAAAAATTCAGGAAAATATTCCGAGAAATTACAGGCCTGTACTAGACACAAGGGGTTTGAAAAAAGCCAACTATGTGTACTTTTTTTTTCATGATACTAACAAGGATGGCTAAGGGGATGAGGACATTATTATGTGTTAAATGTTTTGAAAAGGGAACCCCTGGATATATGTTGGGAGGGTGCAACTCTTATTTACCTGGTAGTGTCAGGAAGTCTTTTTTTGCGTGCAGCAGAACAAGGCACAGGCGTCTTCAATTTGTACAATATAGTTTTTCTGATAAGTGGAACAGAGGTTTGGACACGTTGTTGTACTTAAAGCTATAATAGGGCGACACGTTTTGATAACTTTTTGGTCTATTAGGGTGACACACTTCATTAGGGCGACAAATTGGTGTCGCCCTAATGAGGTAGCTACCTTTTAACGAGAGAATTTACTGTCGGAAATAGCTTAAATCACTTCGTTGGGTTGAAACAATCAATGTGTAAAAATTTGGGATTGAGTTTATTAGAAATAGGGAAAAGGGAGGGGTAAATTTTGTGCACAAGTTGTATTATTATTACCAACAGTCTTAGGTAGACCTCTGTACATCAGCCAGGTGATGTACCACTGATTTTTTTTTAATGAAAGGTTGCCAAGGCACAAGGCTTTTAAATGCTACTCAAAGTGAAGGCTAAAAGTAACGGAGGGGAAGAATAAAAAATATAAAAAATAAGACATACCACTTGAGAGACCGGATCTTGTATATGACATACACACCACCTAAAAGGGCAGTTTTAATAAACCAGGTTTAATACATATATAAATGTCATGAACCCTTCTATGACTGCAAGGGTCAAAATCAGTCAAAATGTTGATATACTTGCCAAGCTATAGTCAAACACTGTCAATTCTTACGTGTAGTAACATTTACAGGTCAAAATTCGAGGATCTCACTCGAATATTTGCTACTACCACCAAGATCTGTGCCCGCGGCGGCTCCTCGCGGCCGGCGCTTCGACGCTCACCGCGGCGGCCCTCCTACTCGTCGGGGCGTACCACCAGTGACGTTGCCAGAAATAAAGATTCGGCTGGGCCTGAGTAAAAATGGACGGGCCATAGAATTCATCCATAAATCCATCCATACACGGGCGCCGATTTATGTTTGTGCCGGTGGAACAGCGACCGGCGCACACACTGACACACAATATTTACAAGGATTGGAGATCACGATACACACCATGAAACGCATGGAAAGTCATAATGCCACAAATCATTTAGTAAAAAGGTTCACTTCATTAAATTGATTCGTTAAATCATAGGCCAAAATGTGCTGTGAGACACCTTAGGCCTTGCTCATAAAGAACGGAACAGTAGCCTACAAGCATGATAGCCCCTGTCCTTTTTAAAGTATACAGTATAAAATAAAATGCACTGTAGCCTATATCACACAAACATACATAGAAGAGGAGTGCAAACAACATAAATCGTTTACAAAAAAAAAAAAAGTTATACAAAAAGCTTCTTCATTTGGCAATGGCAGGGCCTAGACAAGAAGTGGGCGGGCCTAGGCCCTGCCTGGCCCGCCCATAGCTACGCCACTGCGTACCACCCGGGCGGCGGTCCGCGCTCTCTGCCCCGACGGCCGGGTATGGGCGGCACGCTCAGCGCCATCCATTTTCAGGGCTAGTTGATTCGGCAGGTGAGTTGTTACACACTCCTTAGCGGATTCCGACTTCCATGGCCACCGTCCTGCTGTCTGTATCAACCAACGCCTTTTCTGGGCTCTGATGAGCGTCGGCCGCAATGCGGCACCTTAACTCGGCGTTCGGTTCATCCCGCATCGCCAGTTCTGCTTACCAAAAATGGCCCACTGGGCGCGCGTGCATTCTAGGAGCGCCCGGCCCCGAGCCGGCGGGTCGGGCCTCGCACCAATTTAAAGTTTGAGAATAGGTCGAGGGCGTTGCGCCCCCGATGCCTCTAATCATTCGCTTTACCGGATGCAACTGCAACACTGGGCGCCAGCTATCCTGAGGGAAACTTCGGAGGGAACCAGCTACTAGACGGTTCGATTAGTCTTTCGCCCCTATACCCAAGTCGGACGATCGATTTGCACGTCAGAATCGCTGCGGACCTCCACCAGAGTTTCCTCTGGCTTCGTCCTGCTCGGGCATAGTTCACCATCTTTCGGGTCTTAGCGTGCCCGCTCTTCCTCCGCCACAGCCGCGGGGGGCTCGTGGCAGGGCGGCGGTGCGCCGGCCGCCTGGCGGCCGGATCCCGCCTCGGCCGGACCGGAGCCGGCCTTCACTCTCGTTGCGCCTCGGGGCCTCGACCTGCGGCCCTCCGACTCGCGGGCCCGATAGACTCCTTGCGCTAATTTCTGTACAATTTGTTGATTCTTTATGTCATTTTCCTGGCCAAGAATTAGCTGGTTCTTAGCGATCTCTGAAAATCAGCAAATGTCGTATCATGCTTGTTATCATGGATTGTAGTTCTTTTTGACCGGCTGCCTTCTCACTACTCAAATCTTTCAGAATACTCTCTTTAGGGCCGTTCTCGGTTACGTGTGTGACCTAAAAATAGGAAATTCTGATATTCTATCTTCTGCTGTATGTTTATGATGATCGATTATTTTCTTTTACATATAAAACAATTAGAGGATCTTAATCTAAATGTTAAATTTGTAATTTCACTAAACATCTTATTTCTGGGTCAGAGGTCAAATAAAAGTCGGTTACGTGTGTGACGTCAGACAGAAGCAAGTATCTGATCTTAAATTTCATTTGAAAAACCCTGACACTTTAGTAACATCAACAAGCCCATCTTTTTACCAGGAGGACTTTATCATTCTACTAACATAGTACTATTGATTTGAAAATCACATTTACTTATTAACTTTATTAAACAAATTAAAAAATTTAGTGTGGTTGGGTGCACTCAAAAAAATGAATCTCACCTGAAGTAAATATTAAACAAATTAAATGACTAGATATTACTTACAAGTCATTTTTTGTTGCTTTTATGTTAATCCTTTAGTTTGAGAGACTTAAAATTTGAAAAAGTTTGTATTACTTGGTTTCTTAAGTTTTGACGATGCGGAAAAAAGAGTAAAGTCAACAACATTCAAAATTGAGTTAATCATTATTACATACTTTGATTAATTATTAATTATATGCACTAGTGTGGAGGCGGTGATGTTACATCATTGGGGCAGTGACAGTCAGACGGTGTGTTGGGAGGGCGCCACCATGCGGCGGGGTTTGGTTATGCCATTCTCTTAAATTTTTCTTGCTATCTTTTAATCCAGGACAGAAACCTGTCATGGGTGTACCAAACTCACCAAATTTTTCAGTGACTTTCTTCACCTTGACGCATATCTTCGCTAATTTCCGAAGTACAATTTGTTGATTTTTCGTGCTATTTTCCTGGCCAATTAGCTGGTTCTTAGCGATCTCTGAAAATCAGCAAATGAAGATTGTTAAAAGCATTGGGTAGTATTAATTAAGAGGTGTATCGACTCAAGTTTGGGACACTCAGCTTGGCTTTAGAATTGTATGGGAGAAGCCATCTTTTTTAATTCATTACTTCAAAAGCGCCCTTTGTTGGCGAGTTGTTATAAGAACAAAGTGATAATGTTACATCCTCCCCTTTTTGAGCTTTGAATGGGAGACATTATTTTAAAGAAAATACCAAGTTGTGATTTAAAATAAAAAGTTCAGAGTCTCAAGTTTTTATGACTCGGTAATCAAATGTCCAATAGTTCATGAAGAGGTTCCAAAATGTTCACAGTGCACGTTGCAATAATCTCACTTGTAGGAATCCGAAACAGTTAATAATAATTTAAAAAATTTTTTTTTTTTTTTTTTTTTTTTTTTTTTTTTATAGAAGAAAAAGAAATTGGTTGCTCTTTTCTTTTGGCAAGAAGAAAAAAAAATGAACAGTGTAACATTTGAAGTGAACTTCTGTTTTTAGAAGAAAATTAAGCCAAATGTGCTCGAACACCAATTTTCACTCTTTTGAATCAGTGATGTCGAACAAAATCTTTGAATTTAAGTGGTTCGCGACGTTCACGCATAGATCTTCTGGGTTGAGATGTTGGTTGTTCCATCATCTGTGTAGGGGTTGGTTTCACTTCAGTTTCTCAAAGTTCTACATGATGTTGGTCTGTTCCGGGGTTGGGTTTCATCAGGGTTGGTGAGGGTGTGGTTTTCTTCTCTGGAACTAAGGATGAGTCGGGAAACTGGATTTCCAGGGTGTCCGGAGGGGTTCCTTTGATTTTCTCAGGTGTTCACGGTTTCGTCTGTGTAGCTGACCGTTGTGTTGGACTTCATAGGATCTCTCGTCCAATGTGCGTAGTACCTGGGCTTTCTTCCAACGATCTTCACCTGGTCGAAAGGGTTTCATTCTCGCTGTATCTCCCTGTTGTAGTGGGGGAAGATCTTTAGTGGTTTTGTCATAGTACTTCGCTTGCCTCTTCTGGTTGAGTTGGAGAAGATGCTGGGAAGTCGGTATGAGTGTCTTCGTTCTCCGTCCGAGAAATCTTTGCACTGGACTTGTGTCAACACCCTGTGTTGGTGTGTTGCGTATGTTCAGCAGAGCGAGGTCTTCGTCTTCACCAGAAGAAAGACATTTTTTTAGCATTTTCTTTGGTCACATTGTTTACAGTGAATTTAAGTGAGAAAAGTGTTCCTGCAGAAAAAAAGAAAAAAAAAGTAATTCCAACTCTTGAAGCAATGCATGACTTTGGTGATAACTGAACCCACAACTTACCGCTTAATGTTGTAGAAGTCTAACCTCTCAACCACCAAGCGTGCTTGGTGATAAATTCCAATTGATTTGGTTTTGCCCTACAAGGACATATCTATTGTCCGGAAAGGGCGATGACGTGTATTTTTTATTACTGTTTTTTACATGGCCTTACGAGGCTACATTAACTTTGTCTACACTCATGACTGATTACGAGGAATCTTAAAAGAACAAAACAGTTCATTCAAAAATAGGCGTGTTCTCTGTTGGATTATTCCATTTCACTGAAACGGGTGAATTTAAATTAAGCAGTACAAAATTATAGCAATGAAACTTGAAATATTAGTGTCAGACTCAGCAACAATTGTAAGTTTGACTTTAATATTGACTCCATGAATGGGGAAACCATATTTCCCCGTTGCTGTATCAAATTTGGGGAACAAAATTTAATATCGGTTTGAAGTTTTAACATTTGAAATCAAAGACCCCTGTTTCGAAATCATCTTGGTCAAGTCTCGCAAACGTTTCTTGAGGATAGCTAGCTTGCTGCTGGAAAAGTAGTTGTACATGTAGGTCTACTCGATGTGGTTCCTGCGACGGACCATATTCTGACATGGGTTCCACCGTGAGACTCTTTATCTACCTGGGCGTGGCCCTCTGCTTGGCCGTACTGCAATGTTCGGTAAGCTTGGTTTTAACTTGGAACATCTTATTCGAGAGGCCTATCTGCAGTTTTTTTTTTTAAACTTATTACCGGGATATTAATCATTTTAGTCGAGTTATGTTGGTTTAGCAGACGATAGAATAAACTTACTTATAAATAATGATTTTTTTCCAAACCTTGCCTATATAATTATGACAAATATAACAAATGTTCATTGAAAAGATGATAGAAGACACACTTAAGGAGAGGAAAGTGTAGCCAAGTGAGAATTGGAAACGAAATTTCGAGTTTTTTAACAAATGAATATGTAGGCCTGTGCACATCCAGTGGAAAGAATGTCATATCCGACTGCCACTTTTTAAGGGTTTTGGGAGGAACCAGTTAAAATGATTCTATCGATTTTTGGGGGTACAGAAAGCGAAAACTATCTTTAAAATCCACTTTTATGATGGTTTTCGGACTTTATTTCCCTTCTAAAAAACCTCCCTTTCAGAAAATAGAAGGATCCTATAGTTGCCACTGCGCATGTACAATGACTGTTGGTCATACGTCACTATAAATGCCGAGTTTGACAAGATCAAACTGAGAGTCATCGTATACCAAAAATGCCAGATTTTTTTCATGAAATAAATATCCTGGAATAATTTGAAGTATATGTCCATATGTTCTCCATCTTACTGGGTATAGCTAGGGCCTAGGTAAGATTACATTATTGGTTATATTGAAAAGTGGTGGTCGCAACATTCTATGTTTCTTTAGGCCTAACCCATCCGGAAAGTTTGGTCATTTTGTCGTCTGCTAAATTAAAGTAAAACACATTTAGACGATTCATTCAGTGACGGATGGGTTCGGTTCAGTTTGGGGGAATTTTTGCAAGTTATAAAAGGATTCTATCGATTTTTGGGCCGGTGGGGGAAACCGAAAACCATCTTTAAAATTCACTTTTATGATGGGTTTTCAGATTTTATTTAGGCTTACCTTGGGCCTATAATTATAAAAAATCCTCCCCTTCATTTAGTCACCACTCCGCATGTACAATGACCATGTTGGCCACTGATGATGGGAGGTGACAAGATCAGATGGACAGTGAAGTCATCGTATAAATACCAAAAATGCCTTATTTTTCATGAAAATATTGGGGAATAATTTGAAGTATATGTCCATCATCATCCATATACAGGCGCAAATTGGTCACGAGTGGAAGAATAACTACAAGTCATGCAGCCAGGATTGTGGCGGAGGTACGTCAGTTTATACCTTAACCTTCCCAAATCAGTGAAGTGAAGGACACAAATCCGATGCACTAAACCGCTTGACCATGAGATCTATTAATTAGTAAAGGGTATTTTGTGTTCAGCTATAGGATTATATAGGCCCATAGGACTGGGCAAAGCCTGTGCCTGGCTGGGCTTCTCAAAGGCTTGGCTGTACCATGACTTTGACTAATTGCGGTGACACCATGTGAAATTTTCAATTGAGTAGTAATTGTAAAGAACTGGAGGTTACAACTCTTATTTGAGCACGAGTTATTGGAAACCTGTATATACTATAAATCCTATATCTGTACATACTACTCAAAACAATTTAGGGAACACCGGAATAATCTCATTTAAAGTAAGATCATTTATTTCAGATAAACACAATGTTTCACAGAATTGATGAGAAACAACTGCACAATGAAACTGATGATAAAGGATGCATGTAGTGATTACACATTTCATGACATGACTACTGAAAGAGAGAGGGGGTTGCAAATGAAAATCCCGGTTCATGGAACATTTCAAACCTATTTGATGTTAAAAATCCAGTGTTCCCTAAATTGTTTTGAGTAGTATATGATGAAAAAATTAACATTGCTTAACATCTTAACATTCCTTTTATTCTCCTTTAATTTTGAAGTATGTGAGAACTTTCAAGGGTCCAACAGGGATTATCACATCTCCGTTTTATCCAGACAAGTACACTGTTCCCAAATATTGCCGTTTGTTTGTCGTTCTTCCTGCTAGCCAACGTGCCCTTTTATCCTTCTCGGAGTTCGTTCTTGAAGGACTTAAGTTGGCCGCGTATTCCAAATTGACGGAAACCAGCGTCTGTCTGTGTGGAACATTAGTACAGGTAAATGTTCGCAATTAATTTCTTATATTTTTTATATATAAAAAAAAACAATTTTAACAAGCGTAAGGCCAAAAAGTCTCCGGTTTCTAGTCTCCATGCGCGTCGTCTCAAACCCGCGCATTGGCATTTTAATTTTCTTCTTTTTTTTTGCTTTGAAACGATGTCCACTTGCAGCCGAAATTGCTGGATAGATTGCAATTGTGCTGTGCTGTGTTTTAAAAGACTTTTTTACATACGGATATGTATGTTTGCCAGATTTGTGAGGCCTCTCTTATACACCATACTTTGTATACTGTATGTGACATTTGGACGCCTCATACCCCCCCCCCCCCCCCACCTACAAAAGCGTCACCGCACCGATTTTGAAGTCGACCAATAACTAGAAACCGGACACCTTTTTTTGGCCTAAGTAAACTAAACAATTATTGTTCTTAGCTCATGCAAGTTTAATGTCTGAAAACAAAGTATTAATATTAGTTTCACAATTTACTAATTCATTCTAAATGGGTTTTTATCTACCATGCCAAAGAACTGACTCGCCATGTCGGCAATCATTATTGTGGAATGTCGTGGCCAAGTGGTCATTGGACTCAAGTTCTGTTGTCAGCATGTGGGTTCGAATCCCGGCCTGGCTGGTCATGGTGCTTGTGTCCTTGAGCAACACACTTGACCATAATTACTTCATCCTACGTTATGTAGGTTCCATGATCTAGATTATTAAAGTAATGCACGTAAAAGGACCCAGAACACTTATTGTGGAAGAGTACACTATGAATAACTTCACCCTGAAAATTCCCTGAAAAATCTGTTTAACCGTGAAATAAATAGTTATAGGTTGGTGAAATTTTTGCGTCGGGAGATAAACAATTTATTTAATTTTGTCCTACACCGACGTGTGTATAGCACTGTATGTTCAGTGCTTTCCGAGTGTCTGTGAAAAAAATACACAGGCGACTCAGATGGGATTTGAACCCACGACCTCCTGCTTACTAGTACAGACGTCTTAATAAATAGTTCACGGCAATTTCATGATGACACAACACGTGAAAATGCCATGAAATACTTGTGGAATTCCTTCGCCGTGAAAACGCCATGAACTGCTTTTGGCAGTTTTGGGGCAGCTCATTAATTCCCGAGAGTGCCGTAAATTTGCTCTGAAATCGAACTGTAAACATTATTGCCAATATCTGAGAGGAAGAGACACCATGAAAATGCAGTGAAATTACGGTGAACTGTTATTTTACGGCAAAATGGATTTTTAGGGCATTTTCAGGGTGAAGTTATTCATAGTGGTATGGGTTTACCCTGGCTTTTCTGGTTCACATAGCAAGCGCCCTTGTTTGTAGGTTTCCTCGGGCATCCAAGCTACAGTACTTAATTGTGCTTTTGAGGGATCCTTGGTTTTATTACTAGAAATGTATATTTTTAACCCACTAGCCTTGGGCCGTTTGTAGCTTCAAATCCTGCTTGCAGGCCTGTGATTTTTCAGGGGGTTTTTCCTGATTTTTTTTTTACAAATCTCCCACTTGCCTCAGAATTTTTAAAGAGGAGCCACCATTGAAAGAAATAAGTAGCCTGTTATTGTCTCCAAACCTCTAGTTTATTGTTTGTGGGGATGTGGAGAGTCTGCAAATCCTCCATAATTAAACATCCAGGAAGTTCAGGGGGTTTCTCCTCAGGGGGTTTGTCCTCGGGGGGGGGGGGGTTTGTCCTCTGGACCAGGCCTGCTCGCCATTTTTCAGGATTTTTTACTTTTGACAAATCACTCTTGTACTTGACTTGAGTTTTATGTTTGACTGCTTTTAGTTAACCGATCAGAGTACAAGCAGTAGATCAGACATATACTGTGGCACCAAGCAGTATTTCAGTTGGGTATCCGACTCAAACTCCATACTGGTTGAGTTCTTGACGGAGTCATCCTATCTGTTCAACAGATTTAGTGCGACTTATGCAGCACTCTCCGCAAAAAGTAGTAAGTACTGATGAAAGAAGTCGTATAAACTAATCCAGCATCCACTGTTTTCCCACCATTACTGTGGGTTTAATTTAGTTTATTTCTCCACAGAATTTAGGGTTAAAGATTAATACCGTCATCAGTTTAATACACATATTTTACATAAATACTTGACAATTTTGTGATTTTTGAATTACTAATCCCTCATTGTTTCAATATATCTTGTCTCTGTACAGATTGTTACGAGTTCATTGACCTTACTGTAGTTGCCAAGGGTTACGTGAAGTCACCTGGTTTCCCTAATAAATATGGAAACGACACCAACTGTGTGTTTGTACTCAATGCGGATCCTGCTCACGGTATCGCTCTCACGATTCAGGAGTTTGAATTGGAGCCTAGTCCGTCTTGTGATTTGGATTACTTATCGGTAAGTGTGGCTTGAAAATAATTATTAGTACTTAGCTGGAAGGGCCAAAGTCACAGTACAGCCGAGCCTCTGAGAAGCTGGCCAGGCTCATGCTACCTGGCCTCCTAATCTGTCTTTTGTGAGTCCTAATCCTGTAACAATACAGTTACTGCCAATCAACATAACTTGGGCTTCTGGAGGGCCTAGCCCAGCTCATTATAATGGCTGCGGTTGTAAACGAAAGACGGCCGAGCTGTCAGTCAAGTCTGTGTTAACAATAAGAGCTATTCACTAGTAAACGGTCTTGTGTGCTCAGCTAGGGGATTAAAGGCCAGGATCAGGCTTCTCAATGCTGTGACTTTGGCTGTCGGCTGTCAACGTCAACGTCACCATCATTGTCATTGTCATCATGAATACACAGCATCATGAATCCAATGAAATTCAATGAAATTCAGCCAGACGACTGGCACATATCTTGTAATAATAAGCATGACATGAAAATAAGTAGGCCCCCAAAAAATTCTGGTTTCTTGTCACAGGTCGGCTTAAAGATTGGTGCGGTGACGCACTCCCGTTTTTCTCAAACAACAACACACGCCGTACTGTTCTTTTAAAAAATTAATAAAAATTTAAAAAATTTTTTTTTTTATTCTTACGCAACAACACACGCGCGTACTGTTCTCAAATAACAACAGTACGCACGTTTCAGATTTCTTCTTTTAAAATACACTATCCACTCTCACTAAACAATACGAGCCGTACCGTTCTTTTTTTACTAAAATCTTATTAAGTTTTGAGGCTTTGCATGGTGGAATAAACACATGGTGTTACCGCAAACCGAAACGATATAAAATCTTATTAACAAAAATTTTTAGTAACAACAAATTATTATTTATCATTGCACTTTTTCACAACCCCCGACACACAAAAGTGAGAGTGGGGTAGGAGCCCCATTTTACATTACTATTATTTGTATAAATGTTTTTGAATTTATTTTACAAAGTTTGTTAGTGTTTGGTACAATTGGGCATCACCAACTGAGGATGGCGACTAGGTATAAATAAAAACACTTCAAACACTCAAAAACCAATTATTTCTGGCAATTTTTTGTCCAGATTTTGCTGGAACATTCCTTATTTTTTTTAATAGTTGTTTTTCTTTGTGGAAATTTTTTTTTTATTTAATTGAAAACATTTGAGGTTTTCTTATTTTGTAAACAATTTTTTATTATTTTGTCATATTTAACTGCACACAATGTTAAACCGTTGTCTCTCTTATGGTCGGTCTCAGAGTAAAACAGTTGTACCCATTGCATTAAAGGGGCAGTATCGTCACGATCAACAAGGCATGGAATCGGAATGCTAGTTTTAGGTTACCACAGTGACTACCATGACTACTGATCGTGACGATACTGCCCTTTTAATTTGTTTTAGCACATAAAACGGTGCCGATTTGTCATGAATTTTTTTTCCTCCCATTGCCTCAAAATGTTCAATGAAGAGAAGTATATAGCCACCCAGGAAAGAAAGAAGTAGCCGGTATTGTGTCCAAACCTCTAGTTTCTCGTTTGCTTGTGTTATAGGTCAAAATTGAACTGTACAAGGCTGGGTCTGTCGTCTCTGCATTTCACTTCAAGAATAACCCTGGAGCCACGGGCACTATTAGTAACTGGTTTAGTTGTGATAATCTGCTGTACGCTTCATATGACGATCTGTTGCACATCAAATGTTCTGATTTAGTCTTCTCAAACGGCGGAGGCAATTTTGAAATCGCGTAAGGTGTTTTGTGTTGTATATGACATCCATTCGCTATGAATAATTTTACCCTGAAAATGCCCTGAAAATCCGTTTTGCCATGAAATAATAGATCACCATGATTTCATGGTGTCTCTTCCTCTCAGATATTGGCAGTAATGTTCAGTGATTTCAGGGCAAATTCACGGCGATCTTGAGAATTAATGAGCTGCCCCAAAACTGCCACAAGAAGTTCATGGCGTTTTCAAGGCGTTTTCACTGCAAAGAAATTCCAAGAGTATTTCATGGCGTTTTCACGGTGTTGTGTCATCATGAAATTGCTGTGAACTATTTATTTCACAGTAAAACGTATTTTCAGGGTAAAGTTATTCATAGTTATTGTATGTCATTGTGTTTTGTGCTGTGTATGACACCTTGTTGTAGGGCATTGTGGTGGTGTTTTGTGTTGTGTATGGCAACCTTGTAGGGCATTGTGGTGTTTTGTGCAGTGTATGACGCCCATTGTAGGGCATGGTGGTGGTGTTTTGTGTTGTGTATGACACCCATTGTAGGGCATTGTGGTGGTGTTTTGTGCTGTCTACGACACCCATTGTAGGGCATTGTCGTGGTGTTTTGTGCTGTGTACGACACCCATTGTAGGGCATTGTGGTGGTGTTTTGTGTTGTGTATGACACCCATTGTAGGGCATGGTGGTGGTGTTTTGTGTTGTGTATGACACCCATTGTAGGGCATCGTGGTGTTGTTTTGTGTTGTGTATGACACCTTGTATTTGAAAATCCATGTCTGAACTGATGGTCTATAAAGTTGACAATTCTATATACTTATGTCAACAGTAATATAGTAGGGATCAGTACACACAACCTGTGGATCTAACAAGGGAAAACTATGGATGGATATCCAAGATAAAATCCCAGCTGGAGCTCTTGGCACGTCCTGCCAGTATGAGAAAGAAGCCGATAAAGTGGCCAAGTTTTTCTACAGCACGTCATCTGAAGCTGGACTTACAGCCACTGGTGCGTATTTAACGTGTTTGCTGCCCTCATGAGATAGTTGTAGCCCTGTGCAACTACTTTCGTTGTTCATCTTAAACCAGGACAATGATTCCATACCCTGTTTAAAGTCTGCTCTGATCGCAACAATATTGTCCCTTTAAAGCATAAAAATGCTTAACACTAATAATTTAATCGTTTTTTCAAAAAACGCAAGCATCTTTTATATATGATAAACTTTTCATAAGTAAAGTTTTATGATATTTTTCTTAAAACTACAGGTTTGAAATAAACATAAATTTCAAAATGAAATTTGTACCTTCGCTTTTAGTTTTTAGTTGTTGCTCTTGGAAGGTTAGATTGCTTCTTACAACTTTTGATATGTACACTCACGGAATTTAAAAACGCATCAACTTATATTTCTCAATAAATATGTATAACTTATATGCAGTGATAAATTGAAGCCATAATTGTACATAGCACTTTTATTGTGTCAGTATGATGTGAAAATTTGCGCTCATAAATTGTTAACCTATGTTCTTATTTCTCACTGCAATAATCTGCTGTTGAAAAATATGTGAAATATTGGGATGATGCATTTTTAAGTTCCGTGAGTATATATTAATATACAAA
Organism: Zoroaster sp. YZ-2022; assembly: GCA_029582265.1. Taxonomy (NCBI): domain Eukaryota; kingdom Metazoa; phylum Echinodermata; class Asteroidea; order Forcipulatida; family Zoroasteridae; genus Zoroaster; species Zoroaster sp. YZ-2022. The sequence goes on from CM055823.1 coordinate 40,521,271, forward strand.
ACTTAACCATTTGTTTTTGTACAGGTTCAAGCATCGACATTGCGGATGTTGTCACAATATGGATTCAAAGAGGTATGTCTGATTGACCACCCACAGACTAGTCTAGCCATGCACTCTCTAATCTAGCTGTCTTATGTCGAATGTATAAAATAACCAAGATGAAATAAGTTTCTCAGGAGATGTACCATTCATTATCCTTATTATGAGTGCACATTCTCAGTTGTTCAAATTAGAATGAAATCAATCTCTGTGCCTTGAATAGGAAGTTACAATTATGTTAATTAGGAGTCATAATATATGGTATATTTACCTAGGTGTAAATAAGGAACACTTAGCTATCACAAAGCTTGCCCCAACCTGGTGGAATGACCCAAGAATGCGTACATCTACCTAATGTAACAAGGACACCATGTCACAAAGCTTGCCCCCAACCTGGTGACCCATGGCTTTTACATATCAAAATGACCTTTCATCAAAAAGGATTGGCTCGTTTGATTGTTGTGAAATTGAATCTTTGTCAGATTGCGACCGGACGTTTTCACTTGCCTATGGTACCCCGGTGACGTTTACGTCGGATGGCTTCAAGCAGCTGAGAGACTACCCCAATAACGAGTATTGTGACTTCTTCTTTCTAAATGGCCCATTTGATCGACTCTTCCTTCACTTTAGTTCATTCTTTCTTGAGCATGAGGATGTTACATGTACCAAGGATTATGTTGAGGTATTAAAAGTATCTTATTATTTAGGGAGGAGGGCCAAAGACATGGTTACAGCCAAGGCTTTGAGACACCCAGGCCTAGGGGTCTATATAATCCTCTAGCTGATCACAAAAGACCCTTTACTAATGAATAGATCTCAAATAGCTGTTTACACAGACTTGACTAACCCCTTAGCTGTATTTTATTCACAACTTCCGCCATTATAATGAGCTCTACTTGGCTGGGCTAGGCCCTCCAGAAGTCTAGGTTATGATGATTGGCAGGTACTCTATCGTTACAGGATTAGGACTCACAAAAGACAGATTATAAGAGCATCAGGTAGTCTAGGCCTGGCCAGTCTTCTCAAAGGCTTTGCTGTACCATGACTTTGGCATTCCTCATTTACTTTTGTGATCCCCAGACTAGTGTTGGGCGATAAGTGAACCCGGAGATCGCAGGTTCAAATTGTGCTCTGGTAAATTTGCCTTTTTTTTTACACTGTATCTCCATCCCCCCCCCCCCAAAAAAAAAAATTAATTTACAATTTTGTTGCTTAATTTGACCCATCTAAACAAAAATGAGTCATAAGTAACCAAAACTGCTTTGTGTAGCAGGTCCTTAAAACATGCCTTTTCACAATATGAATCAATAGAAATTGTCAAAATGTCACCCCATAAGTCTTAATTCACAATATATTGACATAAATAAATTTAAGATGACAATCTGCTTATTTTATTGAGTTTTCAAGTGAATTTTATTCATAATAATTATTTTATGATATCTACAACAGATTGAAGACCTAACGACCCAACGCATCGACAGGTTTTGTGGTAATCAAAACAATCCATTGTTTACGACTGACGGTAATGCAGCCATCATGAGATTCCGTACGGACCTCCACAGCTCTTTTCCTGGATGGTCGGTTCAAGCTAGCTTACAAGGAAGAAACAATGAAGGTATGACACCACTATCGGAAGCCTATTACAATTTGCTTAGCGGATTTCTTTGGTTACCAGCCAAACTTTCATACAAAATGTATGTATTTTGGATGGTAGTCTGTTTTATATTTCTTAGCAAAAATAATTGCTTTGCAAAATTCTCTGCTCAGTAGCTCTGTGAAATTAGCCCCTAAAGTTTAACTATAGTACGCCAGCCTGCTGTAATCCATACCTCAGCATTGTATTCCAAATGCACACACACACGCACAGCAAGCATGGTTACCCTGTCTGACCGTGTTTTTTCCTGCACTACACTTCGTCCACTATTAATACTTGTAGCTTTGCATGGTGAAAAGGATAAGTAAAGACTCAATTGCGGGACACCATGTGAAATTCTCAGTTGAGTAGTAATTAGTTCTGAAAAGAACTGGAGGTTACAACTCGACTCGAAAAAATTAATACAAATTTATGACAATGTTGAAAAACCTAGCCTTGATCCCAGTACTGCCTACTTGCAAAGCGAGCGTTATATCTGCAAGAAAGAAAATAGACACCCAGCCTCCTGTAAGGCATCACAGGATTACACTGAACAATTTCAGCCTGGAAATCCATTTTGATGTGAAATAACAGTTTTATTAGTGTAATTTCACTGCAATTTCACGGTGTCTCTTCCTCTCGGATATTGGCAATAATGTTCATGGTGAATTTCACAGCTGCCCCAAAACTGCCACGATAAGTTCATGGCGTTTTCACAGCGTAGGAATCACAAGAGTGTTTCACGGTGCTGTGTCGTTATGAAATTGCTGTGAACTATATATATTTCACTATATATTTCAAGGAATTTTCAGGGCATTTTCAGGGTAAAGTTATTCATAGTGTTAGGCTCTTGATGCAATCTTGAACTAGACGCAGGCAAACTTCAGCTGTTTTCACTGAGTAAAAGTAAAGTCTATCAGGAGCCACATTGGCTCATCATGCCGGAGTTTATCTCCGGTTTCGTTGGCATGAAACAACTAAGAATATTTCTATTCCCCCTGGATGGGATGCCAGTCTATCGCAGGTTACTTCCCTAGCTATTGTCAGATTCCCGTTTATACTCCTGGGTGAAGAGAAGCAATTAAGGTACAGTGTCTTGCTCAAGGACACAAGCACCACGGTCGCGGTGAGGATTCGAACCCACACGACTCGGCCATCAGAACACAAGTCCGATACGCTAGACCACTCTGCCAGGGCGCCCCTGAGTTAATCTAAAACTAATACTCCGATTCCATACCAAGTTTGTCGGACAATATTGTCCCTTTAAATGGGTTTTAGGGTTAATTGACGTCACAGAACAGCTACCCCTACCCTTTTTAAAATGGGGTCAAATATATTGCTGTTGACCAATTTGTTCTATTTTTGCCAAAAATCTCTACGACCTTCTTCCGGGCACACAATGTACAATTTTTTGTCGCAGCAGGAGGTCGTAAGAAATAAAATGGCTCCAGGAAAAAAAGTAACGCCTAACTGTTATATATTTGTTGCTAGAATTACTCCCAAGACATGTTTTTCCATTCCCATGCGGAATTGAACTTTCCTACAATGACTTATAAATGGCAGAAAAACGATCAAACTTTCACTCAGTTTTCTTGAAACACAATTTTGCACATTAATTGCTTACAACCTTTTGCCAGTCACACTTTTGTTACGTCCTTCTTCCGGGCACACAACATTTTTGTCATTATTTTTATTGATAAAGTCTACCCCTTGCTTCCCCCTAGGCTACTTACCTAGGTGGAGACCATTGTCCAACCGGAATTAGTGTCTTACATGATGAGATGTAATATTTTTTGACATTTTTTTTTCTTTTGTGTTTCCATGACAGCATGCATAGAGTACATGGATGCCGAGTTTCCGGGTAAATTTAGTTGGCCCAAGAATACCCTCTTAACCCTTTCGATCACACGGGCTCTAAAAAGAGCCTTTGTTGTGATACGCTAATTCCTTCCCGTGGGCTCTAAAAGGTGCCGGGAATCGGCATGCCCTTGACGACCACGGCGACTTAAATCACCACCTGAAAATGCTTGAGTGGTTTTTGGGGTTGGCGCCCTCTATTGACAGGAATGAAGTGTATAAAAGTTTATGAAAAGAAAAGTGCGTCACTTTGCGGTTCCCGGTGCTAGCGTCCACTCGCTTCCACAACGGTCAGTTTAATTTAGTTGCAATCATGATGGAAACAGACATAAATGATGGCATTTTGGCTGAGATTTTGGCAGACAGTGGCTCAGAATCAGATGACGAAGTAACAGATGACGACAGCACTATAGAAGTACAAATTCCAGCGGAATTCGTTGAACTTGAAGAGGTAGGCCAAAATCACAGTAAAAATGAATAACTAATAACAGTTAACGTTACTCTTCCTGGCCCAATGCAAATTAACGTAATTCACTTATTTTCCTAGGCTATAGCGTTACAACTGCTGGAGTTGAGTAATGTAAATTTAGAAAATGGATCCCTTTTAATAGGATTGACCAAATCCCCACCCCCTGGACTGGGTCAAAAAAGTCGAGTGAAAATGTACAATTATTAAATATTAGTAGTTTGTTGGGAATGTTGGGGTAATATTTGTATTCATTGAAACAGCAAGTTGATGTATAGATATAGCATAGAAATTTTAACATTCACCCATAGCCGGTCGTGCTGTTTAGCGTTAACAGGCTGAAAATGCACTCTTAGTCTCAAGCTTCCAAAAGAATAGCCTTGTATTCGAAAGGCCCTCATAAGTCGTATTATGCAAGAAGTTGGGGGAATTCACAATCCCACATTAAAACGAAAATTTATCGACAACGAGTTTTGGAGAGTGGATGGAATCTGCCATAATTTTTTTTCTCAGCACAATATTCATTTTGCACATGACCCCCTGTGGCCTGTGCACATGCAGCATTGAGATATTGTATTTACAAAGGACCGAGATTAATCCTCCTTTGCCTTGTTTTTCTGTTGCAGCCTACCTACCAAGGTGACAGCCGACCGAGATCAAGGAGGACGACAGGAAAGTTAGATTTCCGATCCGGTTGGGAACGACGAGACCATTACGAGTGTGGGACTGTGCAGTTCAATGGAAATTCTGGCCCCACCGGCGACTTTGCCACACTGTCGGCAGTGGAGATCTTCAAGCTGTATTTTTGTCAACTCGTGTGGGATATGCTCGTCGATGAGACTAATCGCTATGCGCAGCAAACAATAGACTCAAATCCTGGTCAACAATTCTCCTGGCACCCAATCAACATTCCAGAAATGATGGCATTTGTGGCACTTCTCACTGCTGTGGGCATAAACAAATCCTCTCAATACAAGATGTACTGGTCAACATCTGAAGTTCTTCGCATCCCATTCTACCCGTCGATCATGTCCCGAAATCGGTTCAGTTCAATTCTTCGGTTTCTCCACATCTCAAATAACCAAATTCCTCATAGAGCCTTGGCTAAACGGGACAAACTTTCCAAAGTTCGGCCCTTGATAGAAGTCCTCGTCCCGAAGTTTCTCAACCTGTATAACCCTGCGCAGAATCTGTCTCCAGATGAGAGTATGTTGAAATTCAAGGGACGCTTAAGTTTTGTTCAGTACATGCCTAAAAAACCTATCAAACGGGGTATTAAAGTATTTGAGTGTCTGAACTTATAAAGATGGTTGTGAGTACCAATACATCACAATAACTTTTATTAAACAAAGATAAATAAAACATTACAGAAGGATGTAAACAAAAATAGGGTCAGGTGGGCACCATACGTTTTTACTTGAATAAAAAGATATACATGTAGGTTTTGCGTGATTTTCTAGGGTGGGTAAGGTAATAGGAAGCAACAATTTTTTCTCTGTATGCAAGTCTATGAAACTTCATAATTTGTCTGGGACTGATGGCAGCAGCAACATGTAAACAAAATTAAAATCCTGGGGAATGCAGGAGATCATTGCTGCCACTTTCTGGACTAGGGCGGGGCCATGTCGCAAGAATTAGTGATAGAAAAATTAACTTAGAAAAATAAAATGCAAGCTGCAATGACTAAGATGTAATTTATTCATGCTGACTTCACAAAATATGCAAATGTACAACAGGTGGTTGTATGCAACAAAAACTTTCCCAAAAACTGGAATGTCGCTGGTCTCTAATGATTTCCTTCTCCATACAAATAATTATATGTAGAACAAGATTATTGAAACATCTGAACAAATTATGGGGTCATTCTGTGTCAGATCACCCAATGGGTTAAATTTCAAGTTTAAGCCCTATCAGTCTTATCATAGCGAGAATAAAACCATTGTAAATCTCGCACCCTTATATTCAGACTCGCTCTCTTATACATAAAATAGAAAGGCGGAGCCATGGCTCACTGCTGGATGCTTATGAAACCCGTTTTTTTAATTTGACATCAGTACAAATGGGGCAGCTTAATAAATAATAATGCTTTAATAATAAATTTTTAGAAACAAGCTAAATATAGCATGTTTTGTTTCTATGTGTAAGAAGGCACCCGATCAATACTTTCGAATTTATAGTAAATAAGTGAAATTGCTGACATTGGAAGGGTGAAAGCAGGGTGGGAAAGGGGTTAAACTGGGCCCCAGAAATACATGTATGTGTGCATCGGTTTACTGTACAAAGATTTGTTAATGGGGGCAGGGGCTTAGGTCGGGGTGAGGGTGGACATGAGGTTTGTGAGGGGGACCGTGGTCACTAGTATGATTAAATTGTTCAAGACATACGTGAAGTACACCCGCCAATTATTTGCCCGCGCTTGCCCTCCAAAATGAAAATGTCTAGGTACGCCAACTGCACATTATGATCACCCCCTTTTTGCAAGTGGTAAAAATGGTGGCCTTTTGACTACAGTAAAAAAGCAAAGGTGAACCTAAATTCGGAACATGTAAATTCGTAGACATCAACAATGCAATAAAGTACTAAAATGGACGCCCAATGGGTATAACGCCCTCATGCGGCCAGCACAATAAATTGTTTTTGAACCGATATCACCTAAAACGTATCGGCGAAAAGTTGCGATCACCCCTTAGTTTTGTGAGAAAATAGGTATGTTAAGAATTCATTGACCTCCCGTTGACACCGCGCATTAAACCGGAAACGGAATAGAGATATCTCTATTGTTAATAGAGATATCTCTATTGTTAATTAGAGATATCTCTATTGTTAATAGAGATATCTCTATTGTCAATAGAGATATCTCTATTAATAATAGAGATATCTCTGTTTTGGATTAAATGTCAAGAATGTACGCCATATTTTTTCATCGAATGACTTGATGAGTACGAGTTAACTTAGTTATAAAAAGGATCTATCAACTTATTGCGGTATAGAAAGTGAAAACTATCTTTAAAATCCACTTTTATGATGGTTTTCAGACTTTAAAAAAATCTCTCCCTTCAGAAAAAGTAGAATCCTATTATACCATGTACACACTGTAGTTGGCACTGCGCATACATACAATGAACATGTTGGTCACTAATTGGGGAGTTGACAAGATCAGACTGACATATGACTGGGGGGGGGGGGGGGCGAATTTCCAGGGGACCAACCGAGGAAGCCATCATATAAAAAATACCAAAGATTACATTATTGGTTATAATGTGTGGGGAAAAATGGTTGGCTTTGACATTCTACCCTTATTTTTTTGTAAATTGTGCATATTAATTTATTTGAGGAAGTTGGCCCTGAAAAGAGCTGGTTGGGTTTTGTTAGTGATGGGTTGTTCTTGTCTAAAATTTGTTTTATTCAATGTAAGATCCAAATGGGTCAACTCGTACCCAGGTAAAGTGTTACTGAAATCAGTTACCCGAGTTAACTTGTAACCGAGTTAATTCGTACCAAGTTATCTCATACCCAAATTTTCAGTATTAATAGAAGAAAAAAGAAGTGAAATGAGGAGACACGAGGAAGAAATATAGTGATAACTTGTATTTGAGTTGACTTGTTTTATTACAACCTTACCCTTTAAATTACTGGTCAGATTGGTATAATAATCGGGGAAAGGTAAATGCCATGCAGAAACCATCCTATAAAAATGATAGTTTATTTGTATTCTGTCCTTTTTCTTCAGTCACTTGGCTTTGAAATTTTGTTGGGAGTTGATTTTGAAGTAAATCTTAATGTTACTTGGCGTACTATGAATTAATAACTTCACACATGTCAGTAGCCTAGGCTATGTCTGTCTGATCTCGCGTTGACGTTGTGAATGTGATTATGCAAGTTTTTGACCGAGTCAGTAATTCTACCTCCATGGTCAGAACACTGAACAATAATAACCCAATAATTTTTCGAAAGTTTTGCTTACCTGTTGTTGTCGAAGCAGATTTTCGTTTCTGTTTAGCAAGTACAGCTCGTCTCTGCTTCGTGGAATCAGTAAAATACTGATAACATTTCCGATGACAACCACCGCGCCGTCGTTTTTTAGGTATCGTACTTAGATTTTCAATGTTGCCGTCGTCATGACTCTCAACAAATCCCCTTGATATTTCAGCCGCATTTCACGAACGTATGCCAAGTTGTTTCATTGAAGGGTCTTATAAGTTATATCTCCATCAGAATTATTAATATGGGCATAACATGTTTGTTTCTGCGAAGAATTCGTCACATCAATATCGTCGAATTCGGGTCAACTCGTACACCCAAGTCAACTCGTACACCCAAGTCAACTCGTACACCGGTAGTGGTAGAAAAAATTGTAAAAAGACTTTATAAAGTCGCGGTTGGATACAAGATTTTGTCCAAATTTCGCATCAACATTTCAGTTCCTGGCATGTGACAACGAATTGACCTGGATATGTGATCACTCAAAATCAATTTGTCTTTTCCAAAATACTAATCTCAATTAATCAATTTTTTGGGTTTGTTTTAATTTTCAGTCAGCAATGATAAACTGTCACCAAGTGCAGAAGCAGCAGAAACATCTGAACCTGCAGAGAAGAAATTGAGATTGCTGCGTTCCAATGTGGATAAACACCAGAAACAGCAGCAGAGGACTTCACACGTTCTTCCAAAAGTATGTATCATCTGCCGCAGCAAGAAATACATCAGAGACAAAATGGGTAGACGGCAGCTACAATGCCTATCAAGTTGTGCATTAGTTGATGGTGGGCTACTACTCAAGGCTGCCAGGCTGAAAGAAGATCACAACATGTTGATGCACATTGACAAGGATTGTGTGGCAATCGAGGTCCGGTATCACCGTCTCTGCTATCGTGCTTACGCTGGATTTCTGACTAGATCACGTCCTACAGGAGACTGTCCAGAGCCACTATATAGCGAGGCATTTGAGGCGTTTTGTGACAGCACCATTCAACAGAATATCATCCGAGATAAGGAGATCTTTCGCTTGACTAAACTGAAAAAGATATTTGATAAAGTAGTGCGAAATGTTGAGGGAAAGGATTCATCAATGTACAGAGCATGGAATCTTAAACAGAGACTGATGACGAAATTTCCCCAACTCGTTTTCCTACGACCTAATAGGAGATACGAAAGTGTCCTGGTATATGTCGACAACCTCTCAACTGAAAATCTTGTTGAAAAATCAACAATCCTTACTGAGTCCACCCTTAGTTCCGACACGGATACTGACACTTCAGTTACAAGTGAAGAATCTACTCAAACAAACCCCAAATTCCATTAAATGCAGTGAAGAAAGGCTTGACATCGTCAATCAGCACATTACGTGATCGTTACGCATCTGCGCTTGACCTCAAAGAAGAGATCCAACAAATTCCATCTGATTCGTTTCCATGGCCTCCAACTTCATCAGACCTAACCCTAGATGCTGCCCATCAAATTGTCCCATGCAAGTTGTTCAACTTCTTGGCGTGGATGGTGGGCAGTTCTAACATTCCATCAGAAAGTGACTTTTTGAAGATGAGTGAGGGAGAGAGTCGCAGAATCTTAACCATTGCTCAGGACATAATATACCTTGCTACAAAGGGGAAGAAGATTATGCCAAAGCACTCATCCTTAGCAATGGCTGTCAGACACCTCAGTGGCTCTGCTCAACTTATTGGGCTTCTAATATGGTTTTGGCCACTGCATTTCCCACACATCAGTTCTGGAGCATGACACTGCATTGGCCGAACAAGCGATACAAAGAGGCATACATACACTTCCATCTTGCTTGGTTAAATCTACATTCACTACATTAGTATGGGACAATTTAATGACTTTGGGGAAGAGACACTCTCAGGCAAGGGAACGACTCATAACACAAATGGTATAGCGGTTCAGCATGCAGAATCTCAGTTGACTTCAACAGTGCAGTTACCAACACACTCAATGAAGAGGACACGACAACGTTCACTTCAAGCTCCAGATGTTAACCTTGTCTCATTTCGGGGTGCCAAGAAGTCATCCCCTGCAACCCTTGCTCCTACTCTCCCTCTTGAGATGTATCATCATCATATAGTACCATTGCAACAAGCCATCCAACACGACTGCCTTCTATCTCACAAAGATTTCAAATATTTGCCTTCTGCCTTCATGGACTGGATTCAATCAGCTTCTAACAGAAGAAATCCCACCAAAGGCTACAGTTGGTTATTTACCAGTGATAGATGCCAGCCCAACTGACCTACATGTACATACAGTGAATACCATACTTCATGAAAGTGTGGAAATTGCTAATAAACTGGATATACAGTCGCTATACTTACCATCAAAACAATTTATGGCTAGTATATTATTTAGCGCCCTCTTGTGAATCACAAATTAAAATAATTATATGTAAATACAACGCTGAAACTCATATCCCTACACTGAAGTGAAGGATTTTGAAGGATTGAGGTTACATGCTACATGCTCTTTACTAAAGTGAAGGATTTTTATGTCATTTAAGATGGAATAAGTGCACAGGATGGTTGGGTTAAATTACGTTCTTAAAACCATATTAGCTTCAACATAATAATTCACGACTTGCATTTTGAGGCCATATCCAAAGGTTTTCACCCCGTTAAGTCTGTAAATGGGTGATATTAAAAGAATATTTTACCTACAAAAAATGTGCCTGCTAAAACATAGTCCATGACATTTTACTCTAAATGGGCACTGTCAAAACAAGCATAGAAATTAGTTAGCTACCCTGCCTTGGGGTCGCATTATGCTCGGCAGATCTTTTTGCTAAGTAATATATACTACTCAAAACAATTTAGGGAACACCGGAGTAATCTCAGTTAAAGCAAGATCATTTATACTACTCAAAGCAATTTAGGGAACACGTTGTGTTGCATGTGTTACTGCAAGAGGTGGTCACACCCGTTATTGAAATGTTCCATGAACCGGGATTTTCATTTGCAACCCCCTCTCTCTTTCAGTAGTCATGTCATGAAATGTGTAATCACTACATGCATCATTTATCATCTGTTTCATTGTGCAGTTGTTTCTCATCAATTCTGTGAAACGTTGTGTTTATCTGAAATAAATGATCTTGCTTTAACTGAGATCATTCCGGTGTTCCCTAAATTGTTTTGAGTTAGTATAATTATTTCAGATAAACACAATGTTTCACAGAATTGATGAGTTAACAAAGAATTTAGACGTGTGGCAGATTGAACACGGCCATTGTGTCAATATTGCTGGTACATTGCACATGGCTCAAACCTATTTGATGTTAAAAATCCGGTGTTCCCTAAATTGCTTCGAGTAGTATAAAACAGACTACATGTACTGTACCAGCCAAAATGCATGTGTTTTGTATGAATGTTTGGCTGGTAACAAAAAGAAATCCACTAAGCAAATTTTTCTGGTAAGCAGTTTGGGTCAGATGCACTTCATAGACATATTTACAGCATATTTTACGCACATGTGTTTAAGCAGTGGAGTGATATGGTCGAGTGGTTTAGTGCGTCAGATTTGTGTCCTGATGGCCGAGTCATCAGAACGTGGGTTCGAATCCCAACCACAACCATGGTGCTTGTGTCCTTGAGAAACACACTTTACCATAATTGCTTCTCTCCACCCAGAGGTAAATGGGTACCTGTGAGGGCAGAGTTGGTTGTTGTGCTTGATTAGCCCTACATATCCGCCAAAATGGCAGCAATTGAGCTGTACACTCCCCAGGAAGCTGAGATGGTTTCAGTAATGATTTATGAGCCTGATTTGCAGGGGTAATAATAAAATGCGCCATTAGCAGCAGTTTGGTGGATACGTGCGCTATATAAGTCTACATTATTATTATTATTATTATTATTATTATCTCCCGCACTCATCGAACTTAGGCGCTGTAAATCAGGTAACTTTTGATGCAACTGAGAAATGCAAATCCGGAACCCATCCCCTGACTCCATCGAATTGTGATGGATTACTATAATCGCACACAAGGATGGAGTACAGATGCAGACAAAGGTGCAGACAAAGTTAACCCTAACCTTCCCAAATCCCTCCAAAATCCTCTGATAAAGTGAAGGATTTTGATGGATTGAGGTTACATGCTACATGCTCTTTGATAAAGTGAAGGATTTTGGAGGATTGAGTTTATTAGGCATAATACTTGCCTTTCCGTGGTACATGTACATCCATGTTTGTTGTAGTGATTGCAAGGTCAGTGCTTGGGTCAGTGGACACTGTTTATTGCTCACAAATTAGAAACACATGTGTGCATACATGTCATGTGCTTGCTTTACTAACTGAAGGATTTTGGAGGATTCAGGTTATGTGTATGCAAATGGGCCTAGGGAGTTAGGAAGGATTCAGGTTATGTGTAAGCAAATGGGCCAAGGGAGTTAGGGTTAATGAAACGGGAGTTGCTACGGAAATGGTAGTCTATTGGAGAATCAACATGGCCGTAGATTGCTACTGCCTGCCAATAAAGTCAGGCATAATTCCATCCTACAATCAGTGCAATTTTTGAAACAACCCATTCAGGCCACTCCAAGCCATTAGCTTGTTGCCAGTGGCCTCCTATGGTTATACCCTTCTGTGCACTGTCACACCACTTACAATGTAGATTGCAGGGTAAAAGTGGTCTCCCATCAATACATTGCAGGCCATACTAATATGTTCAAACATTTACAGTGGCCATGGGTGGCACACAGTTGATTTTTGTAAGATTACTTGGAAAGGACAGCAGGCTTGTACATGTATGGACTGAAGGCTGCTCAAGAACAGAATTTTGTGGATCGGAGTGGCTTCGCGCCATAGGAGGGTTAACCTGAATTTGGTATGAATCACATCATCATCATCATCAGGTGGCAATTCAACCAGGATTTTTTCACACAGGGGTATGAACGTTTGCCCGATTGGTGCGGCTTATCCAATAACTGCATCATGTACAACAAAAAATAAATAAATAAATAAAAAATAATAAAAAAACAATCATAAATAAATAAATAAAATTTTAAGCCAACCTATTATAATTACTAGACTTGTTTTTTACTTTGTTGGCATCATTGTATGATTTTTGTTTAAACATATTTGGACTTGTGACATATTTTTAAATTATTGTTTGAAGAAATTGGCTAGTCTTTGTACATAACTACATGTATACTACAAAAAGAAAAATATTTACTGGTTGAATAAAATTGTAAAAGTTGAAAATAGTTTCTGTTCAGTTGATATTCATTAATAATGTGTTGTATTCAATTTAAAGGGACAATATTGTCACAATCGGTGCCTAGTTTAAGATGAACACGGTGACTGAAAATTACTGGCTCATTTGTGCAGCAGCAATGGTAATATGACACCATATGGGGTATAATTTTCAGTCACTGAGTTAATGTAAAACTGGCACTCCGATTCTATGCCCTGTTGATCATGATCATGACGATATTGTCCCTTTGTTGAGAGGGGAAAGACTGGTATAGCCAGGGTAAAGGCTGGGGAGGTTGGATACAGGGCGAACTGTCCCCCATCCCCTGGGTTTTACACCTGTAGAGCCTAGTGGTTGGGAAAGGGGTGGAGAAATGATTCGGAGCAGGGGAGAGTGGCATTAATATTGATCTGTCCATAGGTCGGTCCGATCGATCACTGACTAGTTTTCTTTGAAAAAATTGTAACAAACATTCTGAAAAAAATCCCTGCATGACATACAGCAGTATTTAACCTAGTCAAAATTTTCTGCAATTTTTTATAGCGGTTCGGTAAACTAAACTCTTTGGAACCAATCAATTGAGATAGTACATATGGCCCAAGTTTTTAAATTTCATGTACAATGTAATTATAATTATGATGGATGAATGGATTAAATCATGAACAGTAAGAGGGCGCTCTTCAACAAGACGCTTCCATACTTGGATCGAAAGGCTGAACAATAATTGGTCACGTTGTTGGGCCGAAATTAATCGGGGTAAGCTTTGCTTAGAGACCAAAGTTAATGTGCATTATGTTCATTATTTTGTGTACATTTCCTCTATCCCACTAATAACATGAAAAGGGGTTAATAAATTATGAAAAATCACAGGTGTTCTTTTCCAACCGGCACTAGCCTACATCATACATGAACTAACGTTAGCCCCATTAATTTTTCTACTCACTCCGTATGCTTGGACCATGCATGGAGGAAGGAAAATATTCCTTCCTCCATGGACCATGGAGCAGTGCTTCCACTTTTCAAATCTACATTTCCTTAGATTTACAGAAACATTTCCTTAGATTTTTTTTCCCGATGTTCCTTAGTTTTACTTAAATCATCAAAAGTGTATTAGCCCCTGTATGCATACACACTCAGTTTGCATATAGGCCTATGTGAAAGTTGCAGTAGGCCATAAGAAGTGCATGCTGTTGAAAAAAAGCGCAAAACCTTTCAAAATGGAAAGTCAATTCATGGGAAAATAAGTTTTTGCACGCCTTCCCCATCAGTTGGTGCCCTGCAGCCTAGTGTACGTGTAACGTTAATTCTTTAAATGCAAGCCCGCGGTGGTCACTTACCAGACATACATACATGTGCGTAGGCCAGCCTAGGTAGCATGAAAATCTGACGTCATGCTTAGACTAGCCCATGGCTGTGCTTAACATGCGGCCGGCAACTAGGCTGTTTGTGCCATGCCTAGTCAAATCTGCGTCAATGCTATACAGCGCGCAAACTGACCGAGGGTATAATAAGTGTTAATTTTTATGCAACATTATTTCGTAAAAAAATCTCGAATATTTACGAACATTCCTTAGAATTTCCTTAGAATTTACGGCATTTCCTTAGATTTCCTTAGATTTCTTTATTTCCTCAGAAATTTCCTTAGAGCGTCAAAACATTTCAAAATTTCCTTAAAATAAGGAAATTTCCTTGAAAGTGGAAGCACTGCCATGGAGGAAGGATTTTCCTTCCTCCGTGCTTGGACTTAACGTTAAGCCTAACCCCACAAAATAGAGCGATTTTCTTCTTTTTCAACTTTTGATCTGCTAATTATTGCACCAGAAAACTTTGTGATTAGGTAACCTTACCCAGGCAGACAGTTTTGACATAAAATCCATTATTCTGGGATAGCACTTTCATGAATTTCCAAATAAAATATAGCCTAACGTTAACTGTTACTTAGGCATGTTAGGATAAGGGCAAGCTTAACTAAAATTTTATAAAGACAAAATTTTAGATTGTAGTAAGGAAAGAATGCTGTATCCAACCGACACTTTTTGAGGTTTTTTGGAATATTTTTGTAACCACTGTCCAGTTAAAACATGATTAAAACAGTTAGGCCTATATATTGATTTTGTGGGGTACAAAATTTAAAATCCACTTTTATGATGGTTTTTGGACTTTATTTCCATTCTAAAAAAAATCCTCCCTTCTGAAAAAGAAAAATCCTAATAGTTGCCATTGCGCATGTACATTGACCGTGTTGGTCCGAATCGGGTCAACTTGTACCCAAGTCAACTCGTACCCAAAACATCTTACCCAGGTCAACTCGTACCCAGGTCAACTCATACCCAGGTCAACTCGTACCCATGCAGTATATTAATATTTTTTTATATGCAAAGAAAGAAAGATTAATTATACGCAAATAAAAGCACGATTAATTAAGTAGGCAAACCATCCAGCCCTGGTAGCACTCTGCAACTACATTCTCATATCTGCGACATGGATGCACAGCACAACTTGGGAACCGTCATATTGGTCGGTTTTCATGCGGAGTGTCAGAATGAACAACGATGTTGAGGGGTGGCATCGGAGGCTGAACGGGTGGGCTGGATGCCACAGTGTCCAGCTGTATAACATCATCCGGCTTCTGCACCAAGAGGCAAAACTGGTCAATTTGCAGATGCGATTGGTAAAGGAGTCCAAGCTAAGCCGGTACCAGTGGAAACACTACAAGACCATGCAGGGGAAAATATTCAAGTTATGGGACAAGTACCAGTCTGAGGAGCTGAAGACATCTGGCCTACTGTCTGCATGTAAACACCTCATGGGACCTTCACTTTGAGAAAATAAACCAATCAAGACTATAACCAACCGGCTCTTTTCAGAGCCACCACAACTTCCAAAAACAGATCTGAATATCATGCAATCAAATATGTTTCATTATGTTTTAACTTGTTAATCAACTTTCTGATTTTATTAATCTTTTCTTTTTTTTTAATTTAATTTTTTAATTTTTATTTTCTTATTCGTTTTTCCATTCCTCGTGTTCTTTTTCTCTTTTTTTGATCTTTTTCTGAATCTTTTTTTCCTTCTTTCCTCATGTCTTCTAGTCAGTCTTCTGAAAAATATAAAATAAAATAATGTCATTACCACGTAGCGAAAATACCAAAAATATAGTCAAAATAGTGGCAAAAGTACTTACCCAAAATTATACCTTTACATTATTTTTTTTTTTTTATCGTATGATAAAAAATTACTTCAGCGATAAAACAAAAATATAGCCAAAATAACTCAAAAAATACTTACCAAAAATTATATCTTTCCTATATTCTTTTTTTTTATCGTATAACGAATTACTTCAGCGATAAAACAAAAATATAGCCAAAATAACACCAAAAATTACATATTTCCTTCATTCCTTTTTTCATCATATGACTTTGGTACAAGTTGACCTGGGTACGAGTTGACCCAAATTCTGTTTGTCACTAACAGGGGAGTTGACAAGATCATACTGATACTGACCGAGGAAGTCATCTTATACCAAAATGCCTGATTTTTCATGAAATAAATATGTCCATCATCATCTGTTTTCCACCTTACTGGTTAGGTAAGATTATTGGTTGTATTGAATGAGAAAAAGTGGCAGTTGGATACTTGGACATTTTACACTGTAACAGATCAAAAGTTATTAAAAAATCGCCCCTTTTTTGTACATGTGGGGATAGGGCCAAAGGATACGGAGGGAGTCCAGTGTGTATTGGCCCTAGAATGGGGCTAAGTAAGTTTGTGACTGATGATAATGTTAGTATTAACGTTAATGTTATTAAAAAAATGGCTGTTAGGCGGGGGTCATATTAGCCCTGATAGGACCCTATCTACAGTGCATAGTACACTTCTGATAGGGTCCTGACCAAGAGTTCTTCCCGTAATGATGATGATGACGACGACGACTTATATAGCGCACGTATCCACCAACTAAGTGGTGCTCAAGGCGCATTATATCATTACCCCTGCTCATAAATCATTCCTGAAACCATCTCAGCTCCCTGGGGAGTATACAGCTCAATTGCTGCCATTACAGCGCATATAGGGCTAATCAACCAAATCTGCCCTCACAAGTACCCATTTAACGCCTGGGTGGAGAGAAGCAATTATGGTTAAGTGTCTTGCTCAAGGACACAAGTGTCACGGCCGGGATTCGAACCCACATTCTGCTGCTAACACCAGAACTTGAGTCCAGTAAGCTAGACCGCTCGGCCACGACACTCCATAAACCTGTAAAGTTTGCACTGAATTTTCTCCCATTTTTTTTTTACTGTCTTCGTTGGCTGAACCGAGGAAATGCAGGCACTGTAACTTCTTAACTGCCTCTTGGAGAAAGAGGATTTCAGGTATACGAACAGGAAGAAGTCTTGATCAGGACCCTATCGGAAGTGTACTTTGTAGGGCTGTGCTGGGTATCCGGATACCCGACCGAAACAGTCATTACCCGGTTCCATTTTTCGGTTCCAATTACCCGTAAACGACCTTTTAAAATTCGGACTTAACATTTGAGCGGTGCGAACAGAAATCTGTGACTCTTGAACAATGTAATGTTTACACTTTTACAGACAATTATCTTTAAATTCAAGAGATTGCACTCCAATAAAGAAAAGATCGATTTAAGTATGGTATCCTCTGTATTATAAAAGTCATTTACAGTACATGTATTTGTACACCACCAGAGGCATGTTTTCAACAAAAATGAAAACGGGTATCTGGGTATCCGAAGTTTCCTGATTTCGGGTATCCGGTTCCAAAAGTATCCGAAAATGTACAGCCCTAGTACTTTAATAATAATAATAATAATGTGGACTTATATAGTGCACGTATCCACCAAACTGGTGCTCAAGGCGCATTATATTATATTATTACCCCTGCTCATCAGGCTCATAAATCATTCCTGAAACCATCTCAACTCCCTGGGGAGTATACAGCTCAGTTGCTGCCATTACAGCGCATATAGGGCTAATCAAACACAACAACCAACTCTGCCCTCACAGGTACCCATTTACCCCTGGGTGGAGAGAAGCAATTATGGTAAAGTGTCTTGCTCAAGGACACAAGCACCACGGTCGCGGTCGCGATTCGAACTCACATTCTGATGACTCAGCCATCAGAACACAAATCCGATGCACTAAACCGCTCAACCATGGCACTCCACTTTGCACTGTAGATAGGGTCCTATCAGGGCTAGGGGTCATATGCATCTTTGGGATATGTGCCCTTAGCTTGAGGTTTCATGTGACATCACAATACAGAAGCCACCATCATGGAATTATTAACAATGTAAATTTCATAATTTGAGTGCATATTAAAAATTAACCCTCCTACAATCAGTGTAATTTTTGAAACAACCCATTCAGGCCACTCCAAGCCATTAGCTGTTGCCAGTGGCCTCCTATGGTTACCCTTCTGTGCACTGTCACACCACTGAGATTGCGGGGTAAAGTGGTCTCCCATCGATACATTGCAGGCCATACTAATATGTTCAAACATTTACAGTGGCCTTGGGTGGCACACAGTTGATTTTGTAAGATTACTTGGAAAGGACAGCAGGCTTGTACATGTACAGTATGAACTGAAGGTTGCTCAAGAGCAGAATTTTGTGGATCGGAGTGGCCTCCATGTGTAGGAGGGTTAATGGTCAGTGAAGCACTTGGCTGCAAATAAAAAACACAAATGCTGCCGTTACTATCCAACATGGCTTCTTATGCAACCTCAATCTTGGGACACTTGCAAACTAGTTCTGTCTTATCCCATCTTGTCTTGACTCTTGTGACCATTTGGCAAATGCTTTTTTCCACTGGCCGTGCATCTCAATTTATCACTTTTTTGTGTGTGGCCCTCCCCCCTTTCGATACCTTGAATCTGCCCCTGTTTGTAATAATACAGAAGATTTATAATGCGCACATATCCACCGAGAAGTGCTCAAGGCGCTTTACAGTAAACAAGAAATCATACAATAGCAAAACAATACAATAGCAAATGCAATATAATACTAAACAAAAGATTTTTTTTTTTAAATGTACCATTGCAAACTTTTATTTTTTATTTTTTCTTGGGCCTAACTTTCAACGTATCTCTTTTAATACCTTTACTTTGCTGTGCCTATGAATCATGCATATAATTATATCAATTGATATTGTTTTTTTTTCCTGTCTGTTCCAACTTTATTTACTGTCTGAGTTGCTATAATTTTAACCCTCCTACTATGCATGTGTAGCTGCACTTTAGTGGGAAGTTGCTATTCGCACTGCATGAGCCGTTGAGGGCACAATGTTGTTAGACCAATGTGGGCGAAAGGGCAGCGATAGTGTGACGCGTTTGGCGTATTTTGTGTATGCACGGAATATCTCCAGCGATCATTGGGTGGTAGAAGTACAAGCGCATATAGTACGATAACATATGCACATAAAGTGTACGCACAATGCTAACACAGCGCAAAAGTGGCTATCATTCAAGACACTGGGTGCAAATTCACCGCAAGAGGGCTACAATGTGCACTGAGCAGATAGAGGCCTGGTATGAGTGTTGACACAGGGGCATTTTTTTTATTTTTATTGTCGTCGACTTTTTTTTATTGTCATTTTGACCACCCTCAACAGTACAAGATAATGCTTTTACCAGTCAAAAACGGTCGACTCGTTTTGACCTGTAAATGTACTACACGTAAGGTTCGACAGTGTTTTAACCAGTTCGCGTCGGAGGCCGTGTATACACGCAATTTTTTTTTGCACCACAGATCGGAGAGCGTCTATACATGCCAGAGGAAACTCCGGAATATTTGTATGCATGCTCGGTTGACGTGGCAACGAGCCGAGTGTACAGTGACATGCTCGGTAGACGTGGCCACGCGCTGTGGAAGCTTCCATTAACGTGTTTGTGTGGGGAAAAGAAACCTGCACAGGGGCCCAGAAAAACTTTTTAATTCCCGACGCGAACTGGTTAAGCGCACTAGATATACCTTGGCAAGTATATGAACATTTTGACTGATTTTGACCCTTATAGTAGTAGGAGGAGGGATAATACAATTATTTCACTTTTTTTAAATTTGTTATATTCTGCCCCCTCAAAACATGTACAGGCCTTTTACAAACAAGACTAAATGATTAAAATTAAAATTAGATATCTTTACCCCCCTGTCCATTCCCCCTGAAAGTTTTGGTTGAAAGGCGCCCTCTGTTGTCAGTTTGGATTAATACCCACCTACTTCCCATTTTTGTGAGGAATAACCATGTATTTATCGGGGAAGTGATTGGACAAAGGTAAAAAATCCTGTAAATGGGTAGCGGGCCTGGGTCTCCCTTTGGTCTAGAGGACAAAGCCCCCTGAACCTCCTGGAAGTTTAATCTTGAAGGATTTACAGAATAAAGAAAGATGTGTAGAATCAGCCTACATTCATAACAAAATATTTTCTTAAATTACAGGGAAGGGGTGAGAATTGCAGTCTTCCTGAAACTGTCGAGATGAAATATAAACTATTCCAAAATTTAACATGCAAAAGTAAGCATCAGAGAGTCCACAACAAATGAGAAATTATTTGGTTGTGATAAAAAGGCAAACTTCATATTTGGGGACACTGTGTATTCCACTCCAGGTAAAAAAAAAATTTGATTGTGACACAAGAAGGCAATGACGACATCTGACAGTCAACTAAAAGTAAAACCCTTTGTTTGTGACATTTGTGGTAAATCCTTCATATATGAAAGCTATTTAAGACGACATCAGACAGTCCACACTGGAGAGAAGCCATTTATTTGTGACATTTGTGGTAAAGCCTGTTCACGGGCAAGCCAATTAACTGAGCATCAGCGAGTCCACACTGGAGAGAAACCATTTATTTGTGACATTTGTGGCAAGGGCTTCGCACATACAGGCGGTCTTAAAAGTCACCAGACAGTTCACACTGGAGAGAAACCATTTGTGTGTGATATTTGTGGCCAACCCTTCACTCAAGGAAGCAGCCTAAGAGGTCATCAGAGAACACACACTGGCGAGAAACCATTTGTGTGTGATATTTGTGGTCAAAATTTCTCGCAGCGAAGCAATCTAAGGAGTCATCACAAAGCCCACACTGGAGAGAAATTATTTGTTTGTTCAAATTGTGGCAAATCATTTTCACGAAGGTACACTCTTAGACAGCATCTGATACTTCACACTGGCGAGAAAGCATTTGATTGTGACATTTGTGGCAAATCACTCTCAAATGGAAGCAATCTAAGACAGCATCAGACACTCCACACTAAAGGGAAATCATTTGTTCCTGACCTTTGTTTCAAATCCTCCTCACAAGAAGGCAATCTTAGACCACATGAGAACAAAAGTGTTAATGAAGAAGGCAAGATTAAACAGCAAGGTAAAGCCCTTAAGCTTACTGGAGAGAAACTATTTGTTCCTAACAATTGTGGCAAATCCTCACAAGAGGACAGTGCAAGTCCACATAACACAGAAGGCAGTGCAATTCCACATGAGACAGTCAACAGAAGAAAAGAGCCATTTATTTGTGACATTTGTGGAAAACTCTTTTTGAATAAGGTTGCTCTTACTCTGCACGGAAGTGTTCACAATAAAGAGAAATCATTTGCTTTTGAAATCAATAGCAAAGCCTTTTTACAAGGAAGCTGTTTAAGACGATGCCAAGCAGTCGACACCAATGAGAAACCATTTGTTTGTGACATTTACGGCGGATCCTTCTCACAAGAAGACAGTCTAAGTCAGCATCGGACAGACCACACTGGAGAGAAACCATTTGTTTATGACAGTCATGGTAAATCCTTTTCACAAGGGAGCACTGTAAATAAACATCAGGCAGTCTGCGACAATGAGAAACCATCCGTTTGTGATATTTGTGGGAAAGCCTTTTCAGATGGAAGCCGTTTAAGAAAACATCAGACAATCCATACTGGGGGAAAAACTTGTGACATTTGTGGCAAATCCTTCTCTAATGGAAGCAATCTAAGACACCATCAGAAAGTCCATACTGGGGAGAAACCATTTGCTTGTAGTATTTGTGGGAAAGCCTTTTCAGATAAAAGTACAGTAAGACGGCATCAGAGACTACATACTGCAGAGAAACGATTTCTTTGTGGCATTTGTGGTAAAGCCTTTTCAGAAAGAAGCAAGCTTAAACAGCACACTGAACTCCATGCTGGAGAGAAACCATTTGTTTGTGACATTTGTGGAAAAGGTTTTTCAGATAGAAGCACAGTAAGAAAACATAAGAGAGTCCACACTGGAGAAAAACCATTTGTTTGTCACTTTTGTGGAAGAGCTTTTTCAGATAGAAGCACGGTAAGAAGACACGCAAGAATTCACACTGGAGAGAAATCATTTGTTTGTGACATTTGCGGAAAAGCCTTCTCAGATATAGGCAATTTGAAACAACATCAGACAGTCCACATTGAAAAGAAGCCATTTGTTTGTGACATCTGTGGTAAATCATTTTCACGAGGGGATCGTCTAAGACGTCATGAGATAGTTCACACAAGGAAGAACCCAGTTGCTTCTACAGAAGTTGTTTCTGTTCAAGACAAGTCACAGGTCATTTTTTCTAGTCCAAATTAAGTCACAAGTCAGTAGTTCAAGCATTTTGTTTTCCAAGTTGCAAGGATTCAAGGAAACAAGGTTTCCTTGTTGGATGGATAAGCAACCATTTTAATTGCAATGTCCCATCAAGCAAGACTTTAACAATTCCAAATTGCAAAATATACTTTCATAACTTTAAATAAACCTTAGACCCCTAAACTTAAACTAAGTGTATTGGATTTTCAGACAAACAATTTTTTAAGGCTTAAACTAAGGGAGGAGGGCCAAAGTCGTACAGCCAAGCCTTTGAGAAGCCGGCCAGGCCCATGCTTTGCCAAGGCCTATGGGCCTATATAATCGTCTATGTTGATTGGCAGGTACCGTATTGGCAGGTACCGTATTGGCAGGTACTGTATTGGCAGGTACCGTATTATTACAGTATTAAGACTCACAAAAGACAGATTTGGAGGCCAAGTAAGCCAATGCCTTGCCAGGCTTCTCAAAGGCTTGGCTGTACCACGATTTTGGCCCTCCTCCCTAATTGTATTGGATTTTGAGACAAACAATTTTTTTTAAGGCTGACAGTGCAACATAGACAAGTGGTGGGAGCTTTTTGTGTAAGCTATACTGCAGCGCCTTTGCCCAGATCTTAACATGTTCAAATAGTGCAATTAAGATTGTTACCGATTCATTTTGGCCAAGTCACAAATCCAGTCACAAGTCAAAAAAAAAAGTGACTCCCTTTTGTTTCAAGTCCAGGGCACTGACTTTAGTCAGCAACTCTGAGGTGAAGCTTCTGGAAAATATTTCTGACAACGACGCAGTCTAAGACAACTTCCATACCTGCATCAAAAAGAAACATCAGCTGTGCATTGTGAACATTTTGCAAGTAAGTTTCTGCCACAGCTGGGGAGTCTGATACATGTTTCAACATCCCATGTGAACATTATGTGATAGAGACGATGTTCATTGAAGCTCTCCAGCGAGGCAGTAATTAATAAAAAATCACTTCTGGTCCTGATTATGTTACACCAATATCAAAAATTTATAACAACACCTTGGTAATTCCCCGAAAAGAAATGAAGCATAATATTTCTTAAAAGCTTACTTTGTTTTTTATTCCCTTTAATTACAGGCAAGAGGTGCAGAACTGCAGTCTTCCTGAAACTGTTGAGATGACCAGTACCAGTGACGAATGATGTGTGCGTTGAATAAATCTCAACTATTTCAAAATGATATGAGCAATTAACATCTGAGAGTCCAAAAGGAGAAATCATTTGTTTGGTATTTGAGGTATTCTGGTCACTTGTGTATTCATATGCACAAGCACTGCAAGCGACAATCACAGAGTCCACACAAATTAGAAACTATTTGCTTGTGGTGCGAGAGTGATCTGTAAGTGAGCACCAGTCAGTTCACTCTGCATAAAAACATTTGTGACTTTTATGGTGAAGCCTTCTCACAAGACGACAATGACGGCATCAGACAGTGCATTATCAGACAGTGCAAAACCACATGTTTGTGACATTTGTGGTAAATCTTTCGCATTTGGAAGCTATTTAAAACGACACCAGACAGTCCACACTAATGAGAGACCATTTATTTGTGACATTTGTGGCAAAGCCTGTTCACGGGCAAGCCATCTAACTGAGCATCAGCGAGTCCACACTGGAGAGAAACCATTTATTTGTGACATTTGTGGCAAAAGCTTCTCACATACAGGCGGTCTTAAAAGTCACCAGACAGTTCACACTGGAGAAAAACCATTTGTGTGTGATATTTGTGGCCAATCCTTCACACAAGGAAGCAGTCTAAAAAGTCATCAAAGAATCCACACTGGAGAGAAACCATTTGTTTGTAATATTTGTGGCAAATCTTTCTCACAAGGTAGCAGTTTAAGAGATCATCAGAAATCCCACACTGGAGAAAAATTATTTGTTTGTTACGTTTGTGGCAAATCATTTTCACGAAGGTACACTCTGAGACTGCATCAGAGAGTCCACACTGGAGAGAAAGCATGTGTTTGTGACATTTGTGGAAAATCATTCTCACAAAATGGCAATCTTAGACAGCACCAGAGAGTCCACACTGGAGAGAAAGCATGTGCTTGTGACATTTGTGGAAAAACCTTCTCAAATGGAAGCAATCTAAGACAGCATCAGAAACTCCACACTAAAGAGAAACCATTTATTCGTGACATTTGTGACAAATCTTTCTCACAAGAATGCAGTCTTAGTCCACATCAGACAGTCCACACGAGAGAAAAGTCATTTGTTTGCGACACATGTGGAAAACCTTTTTCAAATAGAATTACGCTTATACTGCATCAGAGAGTTCACAAAAATGAGAAACAATTTGTTAATGGCATTAGTGGGAAAAAGTTTTTGGAAAGAGTCGAGTTTAAACAGCAAGGTGATGTGATGATGACTGGAGAGAAATCATTTGTTATTGACAATTGTGGCAAATCCTCACAAGAAGGCAGTGCAGATCCACATCAGACGGAAGGCAGTGCAAGTCCACATCAGACGGAAGGCAGTACAAGTCCACATCAGACGGGAGGCACTGCAAGTCCACATCAGACGGAAGGCAGTCCAAGTCCACATCAGACGGAAGGCAGTACAAGTCCACATCAGACGGGAGGCACTGCAAGTCCACATCACACGGAAGGCAGTCCAAGTCCACATCAGACGGGAGGCACTGCAAGTCCACATCAGACGGGAGGCACTGCAAGTCCACATCAGACGGAAGGCAGTGCAAGTCCACATCAGACGGGAGGCACTGCAAGTCCACATCAGACGGAAGGCAGTGCAAGTCCACATCAGACGGGAGGCAGTGCAAGTCCACATCAGACGGAAGGCAGTGCAAGTCCACATCAGACGGGAGGCAGTGCAAGTCCACATCAGACAGAAGGCAGTCCAAGTCCACATCAGACGGGAGGCACTGCAAGTCCACATCAGACGGGAGGCACTGCAAGTCCACATCAGACGGAAGGCACTGCAAGTCCACATCAGACGGAAGGCAGTGCAAGTCCACATCAGACGGAAGGCAGTGCAAGTCCACATCAGACGGAAGGCAGTGCAAGTCCACATCAGACAAAAGGCAGTGCAAGAACACAACACACAGTCCACACTGGAGAGAACAGGTTTGATTTGGACATTTATGGAAAACCCTTTTTCAAAGAAGGCAAGCTGAAACGGCAAGATAAAGTCCTTACTGGTGAGAAACCATTTGTTCAGGATATTTGTGGCAAATCCTCACAAGAAGGAAGTCGAAGTCTACATGAGACAGTCAATATTAAAAAAAAGCCTTTTATTTGTGACATTTGTGGAAAAACCTTTTTAAATAAAGTTACTCTTATACTTCACGAAAGCATTCACACTAAAGAGAAAACAATTGTTAAAGTCATTCGTGGAGAGAAACCATTTGTTCATGACATTTGTCACAAATCTTTCGCACAAGAAGGTATTTCACATCAGACAAAAGGAAGTCAAAGTCTACATCTGGCAGTCCACAGTGGAGATGAGCAATTTGTAAGTAGGGAAACTCTTACATTGCATAAGAGAGTCCACACTGGAAAGACCACCATACCATCAAACCATCAGGCAGCCCACATCAGAGAGAAACCATTTGTTCATGACATTTGTGACAAATCTTTCGCACAAGAAGGTATTTCACATCAGACAAAAGGAAGTCAAAGTCTACATCTGACAGTCCACAGTGGAGATGAGCAATTTGTATGTGACATTTGTGGAAAACCTTTTTCAAGTAGGGAAACTCTTACATTGCATAAGAGAGTCCACACTGGAAAGACCACCATACCATCAAACCATCAGGTAGCCCACATTAGTGAGAATCTATTTGTTTGTGACATTTGTGGTGCATCCTTCTCACAAGAAGACATTCTGTGTCAGCATCTGACAGTCCATACTGGAGAGAAACCATTTGTAAATGACACTAATATCAAATCCGTCTCGCAGGAAAGCTCTCTAAAAAACCATCAGGCAGTCGACACCAATGAGAAACCATATGCTTGTGACATTTGCAGTGAATCTTTCTCACAAGAAGACAGTCTGTGTCAGCATCGGGCAGTCCATACTGGAGAGAAACTATTTGTATGTGACACTAATAGCAAATCCGTCTCTCAGGAAAGCTCTCTAAAAAACCATCAGGCAGTCGACACCAATGAGAAACCATATGCTTGTGACATTTGCAGTGAATCTTTCTCACAAGAAGACAGTCTGTGTCAGCATCGGGCAGTCCATACTGGAGAGAAACTATTTGTATGTGACACTAATAGCAAATCCGTCTCACAGGAAAGCTCTCTAAAAAACCATCAGGCAGTCCACACCAATGAGAAACCATATGCTTGTGACATTTGCAGTGAATCTTTCTCACAAGAAGACAGTCTGTGTCAGCATCGGGCAGTCCATACTGGAGAGAAACTATTTGTATGTGACACTAATAGCAAATCCGTCTCGCAGGAAAGCTCTCTAAAAAACCATCAGGCAGTCCACACCAATGAGAAACCATATGCTTGTGACATTTGTGGCAAACCGTACTCTCTATCAGGCAATCTTAAACAGCATAAGAGAGTTCACACTAGAGAGAAACAATATGTTCTTGACATTTGTAGAAAAACCTTTTTTGAAGGTGGCAAGGTGAAACAACTCGATAAAGTTCACACTGGACAGAAACAATTTGTTTGTGATACTTGCGGAAAATCTTTTTCACAAGGAAGCACACTCAGACAGCATCAGACAGTCCACACGGGAGAGAAACCATTCGTTTGTGATGTTTGTGGAAGAGCCTTCTCACATGGAAGCAGTCTGAGTAGCCATCAGGCAGCCCACACAAACGAGAAACCCTTTGTTTGTGACATTTGTGGAAAATGCTTTGCGTATAAAAACTCTCTAAGAGGTCATAAGACAATCCACAGTGGAGTGAAGTCATTTAGGTGTGACGTTTGTGGTCAAGCATTCTCATTTCGATGCAATCTACGCCGGCATCAGAGAGTCCACGTACAAGTAACGAAACAACTATTTGTATGTGACATTTGTGGTAAATCCTTCTCACAGGAAATGTACCTCAGAGACCATCGAGTAGCTCACACTGATGAGAAACAAGTGTCTTATGTGATGGTCGTTGAAAATCCATCTAACAGCGACGCAAGCTAAGACACCATCAGGGCCTCCTATAAAGAGAAACCATCAGCTTGTGACAAATTTGAAAAGTAAGTTTCATTTAATAATTTTTTACAAATTATTTTATTATATCAAAAATGATGATTTACCAGTTATTGTAATATTTTTCTCCTTATGGTTTTGATGGTCATTGAAGTCATTGATGATTGTGTAATTGTAATTTATGACCAGATCCTGCAAAATGAGTCTTAACGAAATTTTCCCACTTACATGATTTCAGGCATGTGATTTCTCAGAATTTTTCCTGATTTCAGGATTTGTTTTTTTTACAGATCTCCCTTTGCCTCAAAATTTTCTGGAAAGAAAGAGAAGTAGCCAACAAGGAAAGAAAGTAGTAGCATGTATTGTGTCCAAACCTCTAGTTTCTTGTTTGTGGGGATGTGGAGAGTCTGTAAATCCTCCAAAATTAACCACAGGAGGTTCAGGGGGCTTTGTCCTGTAGACCAGGCCCGCTATTTTTTACTTTTGTCAAATCACACCCGTGATGATTTCCTGGTTTGTGGTGGGTATAAACTTGAAACAAAAATTCATATTTGATTTTATTGTTTCATGTATTTTCTTATACTACAGAGAAGGAGTGGTCTCTGCAGTCGTATAGCAAGCAAGATGATTCATAGATTGGTCCCCTGTCTTTCAAGGATAAACACCGTACTGGCCGTACCATTCAAGGGATTTCATTGGATACGTTGTACCGAAGATCTGACATCACGCTTCAAGGCTCGTGAGCTAGCTACCAACCAAGGTCAAAGTTTGAATCTCCCCGAAACTGAGAGACTGGTATCTGGCGTCTTACACGAGCCTCGAGGTGCGATGTCAGATCTTCCGGTTAGATGGTTCAGGCCAATGAGAAATGAGACATTTCTCAAAGCCTCATAGCTCAAAATAATTTTCAGAAGCTTGATTTAACCCCTTGCGTACGGTATTATTTTTACTGAGAGTGAAGGTGGTTGCGGCCAACCACGGAATGTCTGTGTGACCGTGGAGCACCGGGTCAAACCCGGCCGTGGACATGAGCACAACTCCACGCTGTTCAGCCAAGCGTATAGACAGAACAATAAGTGGGCATTCATTGTACGTGAAGTCCCCACATAGCGTAATTGAAAGGCCGGTGTTCAGAAAGCTCATGAAAAGGCTGTATTCAGAATGCTCTCGAAAGCCCAATCTATTATATAACACTCCATTTCAAGAACAATATGGTCCACCAAACTATCAGCCTTCTTGAAGATTTCAATTCAAGGCGAATTCTCAGCAAATACAGCTGGAAAATCTATTAATTCACCGGCCGCGGCTATAGCCGTCAACCGTACGCAAGGGGTTAACAGTTATTTAGGGCCCAAACGAATAGAAGCCAAGGGCCACTATAAACTCTTGCTTCTTATGATTAATATGTGAAATGTTTCATTTCAAAGTACGAGTGTATTTGGTTTCTATTCAACAAATGAAATAGTGGCGTTCCGAGGAAAATCAAAGTTAAACATTTCACCTGTCTAATTTGATTTATCTGTTAGCCCCCCCCCCAAAAAAAAACCTAGTCTCCACGCGCGTCGCCTCAGACCCGCGCATCGACATTTTTAGTTTTCTTTGGTTTTTTATATGAAATAATTGATGTCCAATGCAAGCCATAATATACATAACAGCAAAAGAAACGTCACCCCAAAAAATATTTATTATTTTCATTTTATAATTAATATAATTTGTTTAATGAAGAATATTATGAGT
Organism: Zoroaster sp. YZ-2022; assembly: GCA_029582265.1. Classification (NCBI taxonomy): domain Eukaryota; kingdom Metazoa; phylum Echinodermata; class Asteroidea; order Forcipulatida; family Zoroasteridae; genus Zoroaster; species Zoroaster sp. YZ-2022. The sequence goes on from CM055823.1 coordinate 40,550,931, forward strand.
ATGGAGTGTAACACGAACACAATGTGGCAAATTTGGTTGACCTCAAAATTCGTCACGCATGACGTCTGAGGACACATAAAGCTAAACACGTTCTCAGACTTATCAAAATTTAGGGGGTGACGTTTCTTTTGCTGTTATGTATATGTATCACTTTTTAAAAAAAGAAAAAAGATAACCAAAAAAAGAGAGAGGGCCTTATTTGACTATTTTGCCTTCCCAGTTCTAGATATTTGACCCTCGTAGTGGTACAATATCATCACGATCAACAGAGCAATGGAATTGGAGTGCCAGTTTTAGATTAACTCAGTGACTGAAAATAATACCCCCGCATGATAAAGTCATGTTGCTGCTGCTGCATAAGGGAGCGTCTCAAAAGTCCGAACGGTAGGAACGTTCTAATTGGATCGGTTGAGTATTCCAGCGCGCGTACATGGAATGTTCCCGTAGTTCGGCACAATGTCGCGGTCCAACAGAACGTTCTGGCGGTCCAATGGATTGCGGGCGTGTGCCCACTGGAACGTTCTTTTGCGCCTAGAACGTGCCCGACTTTTGAGACGTTCCCTAAATGAGCCAGGAATTTGCAGTCACTGTGTTCATCTTAAACTAGGACACCGATTCCATGCCCTGCTGAATGTCTTCTCTGATCGTGATGATATTGTCCCTTTAACATGATTTGTTCTTTGTAACTTAATCTATGTTTGTGTGGGGGGAGGAGGAGGTGTTTATATTGCGGTTCATTTCTTTAAAACAAATCTATTTGTACTCATAATAATATTTTGGTTTCCTGAAATCGTTAAAATCACAGAGCTTTCTGGGGTTTTCCCTTCTTGAGTTTTACCTAGAGCACACTTGTACAGGAAGCGGAGAAAGATTATAGGAATGATATCGGTCCAATGATAAGGGGAATTAATGTAAAGTGCATTGGAACATTATTATTGGAACATTATGTCTTGTTAAGTAAGACTAATTGCGGTGACACCATGTGGAATCTCAATTGAGTAGTAATTAGTTCTGAAAAGAACTGGAGGTACAACTCGACGTTTCGATCAGTATGCTCTGATCGTCCTCAGGAGAATGCCGGACTCTGGAAAATGCTGCTGCTTAAGTAGACTGCTGGAGGATCATCCCATGAATGGATGCTGGAGGATGTCTTGTTATTATTACATGTATATATTGATTCAAACAGACTGTGGGCAATCCATGGTTACTCGCGTTACATTTTAGTGGGTTTTGGCCCACTGTTAATGCCAAAATATATATACTACTCAAAACAATTTAGGGAACACCGGAATAATCTCAGTTAAAGCAAGATCATTTATTTCAGATAAACACAATGTTTCACAGAATTTATGAGAAACAACTGCACAATGAAACGGATGATAAAGGATGCATGTAGTGATTACACATTTCATGACATGACTACTGAAAGAGAGAGGGGGTTGCAAATGAAAATCCCGGTTCATGGAACATTTCAAACCTATTTGATGTTAAAAATCCGGTGTTCCCTAAATTGTTTTGAGTAGTATACATGTATATATTGATTCAAAGAGACTATGGGCATATGTTTATATGTATATCCTTGATAAAGGATAAAGATGGGGGACCAGTCTAGGTCACTGATTGGTTCATACATGAACCAATGAGTGACCTCCTTTACCTATCAGTGGGGGCGCCCTTCAGGTCGTGATGTCATAAAGGCTATGAAGAAAGAAAAACTAAAGTCTCAAAAACAAGTGCATTGTACATGTTTGTAGAATGAAAACTTTATTCATCATTTTCATATTGCAAATTAATGTCTCATCACCAATCTTAATATCTTATCAAATAAACCACCAATAATTTAAAGATACTTCCCCCATTTTTTTATTTATATTTTAAAATATTTTATCAGCAATTTTTGTTCCAATTTCCTTTTCATAGAAAGGCAAACAAATACTTTAAAATGAGATATTTCTCAAAAATAATTTTAAGTATTATTGCCCGATTAAATTGATGAAGGGGTCCACCGTAAATTCATTTTGGGACATTAAATTTAAAGCCATACTGCTCCTGATTATTTTGTGAAATGTTTGATATCAAAGTACATGGTGTATTTGCTTTTCTTTCCTTCCAAGTAGAATTTCAATGTTTGAAAAAGAGAATTGCTGGTAAAATAGTTTTTTTTTTAAAAACCACTATTATACAGATGTTTAAAGGGATCATACACTATCGGTAAACATTTATGCAAATGCTTCCATACTGTACAAAACGGGTGTAATTTGACAAAAACAAAAAATCCTGAAAAATGGGTAGCGGGCCTGGGTCTCCCTTTGGTCTAGAGGACAAAGCCCCCCTGAACGTTTAATTTTGGAGGATTTACAGACTCTGCACATCCCCATAAACAAGAAACTCGAGGTTTGGACACAATACAGCTACTTTCTCTCCTTGGTGGCTACTTCTCTTCTTTTAAGAAAATGTTGAGGCAAAGTGAGATTTGTATAAAAAAAAATCCTGAAATCAGGAAAAATCCCGAGAAATCACAGGCCTGATAAAAAATCAAGAGATACATGTATGATCAGAAACCTGTGAAAGTTTCATATGTGGAAATGGATCCATTTCAAATAAATTTTTCATGATTTTTTTTCTATAAAAAAATGACAGCATGGCTGATGGAATAATTTCTCAAGATGTTTGGTACCATCACCAACTTCACATCAAGTTTTGAGATTATGATTTCAGTAATTTCATAATCAGGTAATCAAGAGAGATATGTAGTACAAATCAAGTAGGTTTTTAGTTTCTCCTGAAAACGATCAGAGTGTACTGATCGAAATGTCGAGTTGTAACCACCAGTTCTTTTCAGAACTAATTACTACTCAACTGGGAATTTCACATGGTGTCACCGCTAATGGTCTTTACTTGAGGTATGTATTCGTACATAAACCAAACTGAAAGTCTCAGCTCATTTCATTGTCATTCTCATGTCAATAACAAGAAAATTTTACTAATTTTGAAAATTGATGTTTGGTGCCATCCCCAACTTCACATCGAGTAAGTTTATAGATATTAATGTACAGTGGATTTTAAACAGCATTATCATACATGCAGGGTTTTCTAAAGTTCTACAATTTTTATGGTATGCATCAGAGAAAAAGTGTACCAAGTCTTCAAAGGTACAATTATACAATTGTACAATTGTACAGTCTGTCATACAGTCATACAATTATACAGTCTGTCATACTATCCTGATAGAGATTTATTTTCATTTGTATCATTATTAAAGCGATTCCATTAATTTTCAGGATGGACTCTGAACAGGAATTGAGAAAGGAATTGCGATTCCATTCAGAATCAATTACACATGCACAAAATGTCCTTTGAAAAACTTTCTTTGCAAGTCAAAAGAGTGTCTACTTAGCCCCATTATAGGGCCAATATACTGTACTCCCTCCGTTTCTTTGGCCCTAGTGCCACATGTACAAAAATGGAGCAATTTATTATTACAACCTAAAACTTAGTAATCAGTAAACTTGCCCAAGCAGACACTTTGGGCATAACATCCATTATTCTGGGATATCCCACTTTCATGAAATTTTTGAAACATTTTTGAAAATTTTAATTTCACCAAAATTACCGATTTCACAATAGTAAACTTTATGCCAAAAGCGTCTGCTTGGGCAAGCTTACCTAATCACAAAGTTTTAGATCGTAATAATTAGCAGATCAAAAGTTGAAAAATCGCTCCATTTTTTGTACATGTGTGGCTAGGGTCAAGGATACGGAGGGAGTCCAGTGTATTGGTCCTAGAATGGGGCTAGGTCTTACTGAAAGTCAGCATATGAATAGAATTGATTCTTTAGAATCTGGAATTGCCTATCACAATGTACTCGATTCTTAAAAAAGTGGAATGGCTGTTCTGATTTGATTCGTAGAATCGATTCCAACCCAGATTTGCCCAAGCAGCTGAAATTTGCTAGCCAAAAGAATGTAGTCTATTAAAAGAATTACTTTATATTTCCAAAAGACATGCACAATCGGTTCTTTGTAAGCTGGAATCAGTCATGGCAGGAGGGGTACTAAAGAAACCAAACGGGTATTGCTGCAATCAGGATGTATGTTCTCTGACCATTATTTATTTGAAACGTAGAAATTACCCAAATTACTTCTTGAAAAGGCGATGATAAATAATAGATGTCTAATGTTAATGTAGCCATATAAATTATATCTGGCTAAGGGAGGAGGGCCAAAGTCATGGTACAGCCAAGCCTTTGAGAAGCCAAGCCCAGGCTTTGCCCAGGCCTATGGACCTATATAATCCCCAATCTGAGCACAAAAGACCCTTTACTAATGAATAGATCACAAATAGCTCTTACTGTGAACACAGACTTGACTAACACCTCAGCTGTCTTTTGTTCACAACTGCAGCCAGAAAAATGACCTGGGCTAGGCCCACCAGAATCCCAGGTTATGTTGATTGGCAGATACTGTATTGTTACAGGATTAGGAGGCCAGGTATCTTGAGCCTGGCTGGGCTTCTCAAAGGCTTGGCTGTACCACGACTTTGGCCCTCCTCCCTAAACTGTTTACTATTTGAGGGGAAAACAATACTACACACGTTTGACCCGATTCACCTACCAGTCACCAGTAACAAGCAGGGATGGTGATACATTTTGGTCACAGTATAAGTGCGCCGGTGACGATATCACATGATTATATCAGCATCGCTTAATAGCGCACACATGGGGGCAGCCATGTTGTAAAGCGCCACAAGCCGTCCATGCCATCATCGCTATTATGCTTATGTATCATGTAATAGCGTGATATATCACCGGCCCATTTACACCATGATCAAAAGGTAGGCGATACATCCTCGCTTACTACTAATGAACTCGTAGTCGAATCGGGTGCATTTTCAATACATATATTTCTATTAACCCTCCTATATGACTGCAAGGGTCAAAATCAGTCAAAATGTTGATATACTTGCCAAGGTATATTTAGTGCACTTAAAAGTTGAACACTGTCAAACCTTACGTGTAGTAAAGTACATTTACAGGTTAAAATGAGTCGACCGTTTTTGACTGATAAAAGCATCGTCTTGTATTGTCGAGGGTGGTCAAAATGACAGTAAAAACCAGTCAACAATGCCCCTGTGTGCACATTTGGGTCAACAGTCAAAACAGTCAGTTGACTGGTTTTGACCACTATAGCTACTTGCCACTAAAGTTCAGCTAAAGTAGGAGGAACAAATATTGTCCCAATGAGGTACAAATGTGTTTGATCATAGCCCCTATTGATGATATTGACAGTATTAAAATTAAATACATTTGTGTATAAGTATATATTCTACATTGTAAATGCATTGGACAGATGAATACATGTCTAAGTTATTTACAGAAACCTTTTAAATAAAATATGAAATAGGAACACACTTGTAGGGTGAGCCCAGCACCCATCATTCTAAAAGAGATGTACATGTACATTACTGGAAGGATCTATTAAAATAAAACTACATTTTAAAGTATAAAAATGATGTTTACATCTTTGAAAATGTAGATGTTTTCTATCTGTAATGGTTTAAGACTCTTATTATTACAGGGACGGTGAAATTTTTCTGAAATTTTCATATGTTGGTGATATCAAAGAAAAAAATGTGACTTCCATTTATGTGGCAAACAAAATATCGGTGACTTCAATTTATGTGGCTTAATGTTCTGTCAAAATTTTCAAAAACCGTTTACGGGTAATGGGAACCGAAAAATGGAACTGGGTAATAATAATAATAATAATAATAATAATGTGTGGACTTATATAGCGCACGTATCTACCAACTGAGTGGTGCTCAAGGCGCATTATATTATTACCCCTGCTCATAAGGCTCATAAATCATTCCTGAAACCATCTCAGCTCCCTGGGGAGTATACAGCTCAATTGCTGCCATTACAGCGCATATAGGGCTAATCAACCAACTCTGCCCTCACAGGTACCCATTTAACCCCTGGGTGGAGAGAAGCAATTATGGTTAAGTGTCTTGCTCAAGGACACAAGTGTCACGGCCGGGATTCGAACCCACATTCTGCTGCTAACACCAGAACTTGAGTCCGGTAAGCTAGACCGCTCGGCCACGCCACTCCACAGTTTCAGTCAGGTATCTGGGTACCTGGCACAGCCTCAGTTGAACGTCTGCTCTGATCGTGAGGACACAGTCCCTTTCAAGAGAGTAAACGTACTTATTAAAGAAGGTACAACATTGGTTTTTGATAACGTATGCTCATGTCAACCTCCCTCATTTAACATTATAATATTGTTAATTTTTGTTGGGGATAACTCTGTACATTGCAATTTTTCTGAGTAAAAATGAAGTTACTTATATTTAAATAAGACATTTCACACACAAAAAAGAAAATTACTGGGGCATTGAATAAATAACGTTTGTTTAAACACAAACAGAAAATAGTTATTTGCTTCCCAGTCAGTACATTGACCCCTTTGTTAGACTGGTAATTTATAACAGTTCCTGGTACCTGTCAAAGCCACGTCTGAACTCTCTATACGGCTCTCAGGTAAGCCAGATTACAGCGTATGGCTTAAGTGGTCATTGTCACCCAGGGTACTCCCCAATGGTACCCAGGCAATCGTTAACATCTTTTAGTGTACATAGGATTAAGATTGCCTGGGTATCATTGGCAAGTACCCTAGGTGACAAACGACCCCTTCAGCCAGAGTATGACTTAACCGTAACCTTCCCAAATCCTCCACAATCCTCTTTGCTAAAGTGAAGGATTGAGGTTACATGCTACATGCTCTTTGCTAAAGTGGAGGATTGAGGTTATTAGGCATACTTGCCTTTCCATGGTACATGTACATCCATGTTTGTTGTAGTGATTGCAAGGTCAGTGCTTGGGTCAGTGGACACTGTTTATTGCTCCATGCACGCAGGGAGGGTCCCTGGCCATGTACATGTAACACAGATTAGAAACACATGTGTGCATACATGTCATGTGCTTGCTTTACTACTGAAGGATTTTGTGTAAGCAAATGGTCCTAGGGAGTTAGGGTTAATAGGTCGTCATTTTCAACCAAAGTACTCCCCAATCAATCAATCAAATAAAATTTATAAAGCGCATAAAAGTCCTCTAGTGAACATAGGATCAAGATTGCCTGGGTACCATTGCGGAGTACCCTGGGAGACAACGACCCCTTCTGCATACATATAGGATTGAGATTGCCCGGGTACCATTGGGGAGTACCCTGGGTGACAATGACCCCTTCTGCATTACTAATGTACATATAGGATTGAGATTGCCCGGGTACCATTGGGGAGTACCCTGGGTGACAACGACCCCTTCTGCATTACTAATGTACGTATAGGATTGAGATTGCCTGGGTACCATTGGGGAGTACCACGGGTGACAACGACCCCTTCTGCATTACTAATGTACATATCGTCGCAGTTTTCATGAAGTGACATATTCGTCCACGTCGTGGTAAAATCGCACTGCGAGATATAAGCGATTGAAGTTGATCAAGTTTTAAAACCGCGGTTTTGATGTCATTTTAATCTCGAAGATCATTAATTTTTACTTTGTTAGAAAGCTGAAATCTCATATGTTACGTAACTGGATTCGTTTTGTAGAGGAAAGTAACTGTAAATGAGTAATAAACTTATAAACCAAACAGTCACTTCGTGAAAACTGCACACGCTGTTGTCAAGTTTTCACGAACTGACGTTTCCTGTGCATTAGTATAGGTACACGCGTGGAACACACGTGTGGCGTGATCGAATTGTGTCACTTCGTGAAAACTTAAAAACATGCCGTTCGCATAAAATACATGCAGTAATACATGCACAAGGCTGCAATCGGTCACTTCGTGAAAACTTAAAGGATCCGTGACATACCAAGTTATGATGGCGTTATTTTATAGGTGATAATTAATAAACACTAAATCAAAAAGAAAAAACGAGTTTATTACCCCGTGTCTATTTTTTAATTATTTTTTTTCATTTAAAAATATTACCCCTTCGGAACGCCCACAAAAATTCCCGCTGGCTCATGAATATATGACGTCATGCGCGTGACGTAAACGGGGTAAGGAAAGCGAAGAACGCTTCTCACGGTCCTGGCCTGGCAACGCGAAGCTACATGTGTAACGTTAAGCTACAGTTAGTATTCACGTTTGCTCAAATGGATTCATTAGATTCATCCGATAGTGAAATTTTGTCCAAACCACGATCATGACGACATAAATATATATCACGGTGGAGAACAGGCTGTTATTCAGCCCTATATGTTAGAGTCTGATCCATCGTTTGAATGGAACGTTTGCAGAATCTTATCAAGTTTAAAGATCCTTAAGTCTGATCGCCATTATAGCAATATTATCTTTCATTTTTATATATTAATAGCCTACATGTTGAGTCAATAGTATGAATGATCCCTCAAAAATAATCATAACAGTTGGAAATGCCTGTATGTTAATATATGTTTATATGTTAATTTTAATATTTGTATTAGCATTGAGAAAGGACCAGATGGCAATACACACAATTGATTCTTTCTGAAGAGATGTTTTATTAATGGCTCACCGTGAGTGTACAATAGCAATTATTGTGTTCCGAAAATGTTATGAATTCTGGCTGATATTTTTGACAAACATTACTGTGTTTAAATGGAGTTAAGGAATCGCTGGGGTTAACAAACGACTAGCTGTCGTCTGTACCTAAGTACAGTATTGATACTGACAAATACTGACAATGAGCACCATTTAGTCCATGGGCTACAGACCGGAACCCGGAACCCTCAACCCTCCCCCCTCCCCCCCCCCGGGGTTTGGAGACTACTTTTTTGGGCAGCCTATTGTATGCCATTGCAATATTTGCTTGTCTGCAAAAAATACTGATTGGGGGCGGGGTCAAATTTACCCCCCACAAATACCCCCGACGCAGATCACATGTATGTAGTTCAGCTCTATGTGTCTTCCCCATGATGGATTAGGTATCTGGGAAATGCTCTAGGAATAATAAATTGGTATTTAACGTTACACATTTAGCTTCGCGTTGCCAGGCCAGGCCAGGACCGTGAGAAGCGTTCTTCGCTTTCCTTACCCCGTTTACGTCACGCGCATGACGTCATATATTCATGAGCCAGCGGGAATTTTTGTGGGCGTTCCGAAGGGGTAATATTTTTAAATTAAAAAAATAATTAAAAATAGACAGTTTACTTAAATTTTTTTTAAACTTCATTACTTTAATTAGAAAACTAGATAGTTTTGAGGATTAAAACTTGGTGAAATGAAAGATAACAGTATTTGAAGTCCAAATATTGACTAAACTCATTTTCCAAAAAAATACGATTTTTTAGCAATCCGTCACTTCGTGAAAACTGCGATGATATAGGATTGAGATTGCCTGGGTACCATTGGGGAGTACCATGGGTGACAACGACCCCTTCGGCATTACTAATTTACATATAGGATAGAGATTGCCTGGGTACCATTGGGGAGTACCCTGGGTGACAATGACCCCTTCGGCATTACTAATGTACATATAGGATAAAGATTGCCTGGGTACCATTGGGGAGTACCCTGGGTGACAACGACCCCTTCGGCATAACTAATGTACATATGGGATTAAGACTGCCTGGGTACCATTGGGGAGTACCCTGGGTGACAACGACCCCTTCTGCATTACTAATGTACGTATAGGATTGAGATTGCCTGGGTACCATTGGGGAGTACCCTAGGTGGCAACGACCCCCTTCAGTCAGAGTATGGCGCCCTCAACAGGTATAGAGCCAACGCAGTCGATAGCATCCATAACTCAGCTATTGATGTTGCCAATATTACACACACACACATACACATGTAAAGCTAGTATAAATTAGGAAGAGTTGTTTGGCATTTCTACTGGTTTGTCCTCCATTAATGATTTCAGTTGCTGTCGTGCACTCTCCAGGAATAGGTCCAGACTTGCCATAGATCGGTGCCGTGCTATGGAGTCCAACTAGGATACAGAAAAACATCAAATTATTCATCATGTTTTATCTCATTGTGGCAGTAAAACAGTCCTTTGGGTGTCCACAACACACAGGTTTGACCGTACGTACTGTATAAGCCTGGACATTGTGGGCACCTGTCTAATGTGGCCACTTTCCATCAGCACTCGGGTGTCCACTATACATAGGTTTGACTGTACATACTGTATAAACCTGGACAATGTGGACACTTTCCATTCGACCCTAGGGTGTCCACTATACACAGGTTTGACTGTACATACTGTATAAACCTGGACACTGTGGGCACCTGTCTAATGTAGGCATCTGTCTAATGTGGACACTTTCCATTCGACCCTTGGGTGTCCACTATACACAGGTTTGACTGTATGTACTGTATAAACCTGGACACTGTGGGCACCTGTCTAATGTGGACACTTTCCATTCGACCCTTGGGTGTCCACTAGACACAGGTTTGACTGTACATACTGTATAAACCAGACATTGTGAGCAACCTGTCTAATGTGGACACTTTCCACCGATGCTTTAAAAATCCACTATAAGGTTTGACCACATGAACATAAATGAATACATTTGCATAAATGAATACATTCTAATAAATGAATATATTTGCATAGATGAATACATTATTGTCTCTCTTACCCTCTTTTGTTCTGCATTGTATGCCTCAGTTGCTTCCCTGGATGTCACAGTGGCTTGTTTGATGGCCTCTTGTTGGTGATTTCTTTCCTCCTCTAATACAGATTTGATTGCCTCCTGCAATAGATCATTTCAAGCAGCAATTAGAAACCTTCCTTCCAGAAGATCAAAAACAAAATTGCAGGACCTTCCACGACTTGATGTAAGACTCAGCTGAAACGTTCACAGTTAGGGCCAAAAAAAAAAAATCCCTGGTTTCTGTTCTCCGCGTGCGTCGCCTCAGACCAGCACATCAGCATTTTTAATTTTCTTTTTTTTTCCTTTTTTTTTTGTGCTATGAAACGATGTCCAATTGCAGCCAAAATGCTGGATCGATTGAAATTCTGCCATGTGTTTTAAATGACTTTTTCACATAGGGGTATGAACGTTTGCCCGATTTGTGAGGCCTCTCTTAGCAGCCATATTTTGTATATGGGAAATTTGGTCTGGTTCCACTAACCACATATACATTTATCACATATTTCACTGGTTGGCAGAAAAAAGATTAACATTGAGCATACTTATAAAAAGCAGTTTTGTCAACATTACCAATGCTGTACCTTCCCTTCAATGTATATCTTGATTCATAGAGAGTAAGCATACTCATAGAAGCAGTTTGGCCAACATTACCAATGCTGTACCTTCCCTTCAATGTATATCTTGATTCAAAGAGAAGCATACTCATAGAAGCAGTTTGGCCAACATTACCAATGCTGTACCTTCCCTTCAATGTATATCTTGATTCAAAGAGAGTAAGCATACTCATAGAAGCAGTTTGGCCAACATGACCAATGCTGTACCTTCCCTTCAATGTATATCTTGATTCAAAGAGAGTAAGCATACTCATAGAAGCAGTTTGGCCAACATGACCAATGCTGTACCTTCCCTTCAATGTATATCTTGATTCAAAGAGAGTAAGCATACTCATAGAAGCAGTTTGGTCAACATTACCAATGCTGTACCTTCCCTTCAATGTATATCTTGATTCAAAGAGAGTAAGCATACTCATAGAAGCAGTTTGGCCAACATGACCAATGCTGTACCTTCCCTTCAATGTATATCTTGATTCAAAGAGAGTAAGCATACTCATAGAAGCAGTTTGGCCAACATGACCAATGCTGTACCTTCCCTTCAATGTATATCTTGATTCATAGAGGGTAAGCATACTCATAGAAGCAGTTTGGCCAACATTACCAATGCTGTACCTTCCCTTCAATGTATATCTTGATTCAAAGAGGGTAAGCATACTCATAGAAGCAGTTTGGCCAACATTACCAATGCTGTACCTTCCCTTCAATGTATATCTTGATTCAAAGAGGGTAAGCATACTCATAGAAGCAGTTTGGCCAACATTACCAATGCTGTACCTTCCCTTCAATGTATATCTTGATTCATAGAGGGTAAGCATACTCATAGAAGCAGTTTGGCCAACATTACCAATGCTGTACCTTCCCTTTAATGTATATCTTGATTCAAAGAGGGTAAGCATACTCATAGAAGCAGTTTGGCCAACATTACCAATGCTGTACCTTCCCTTTAATGTATATCTTGATTCAAAGAGAGTAAGCATACTCATAGAAGCAGTTTGGCCAACATTACCAATGCTGTACCTTCCCTTCAATGTATATCTTGATTCAAAGAGAGTAAGCATACTCATAGAAGCAGTTTTGCCAACATTACCAATGTTGTACCTTCCCTTCAATGTATATCTTGATTCAAAGAGAGTAAGCATACTCATAGAAGCAGTTTTGCCAACATTACCAATGTTGTACCTTCCCTTCAATGTATATCTTGATTCAAAGAGATTAAGCATACTCCTCGAAGCAGTTTGGCCAACATTACCAATGCTGTACCTTCCCTTCAATGTATATCTTGATTCAAAGAGAGTAAGCATACTAAGCAGTTTGGCCAACATTACCAATACTGTACTTTCCCCTTAAAAATATCGACAACCCCATTAGACCCTTCTGAATTTAGACAATTAATACCTTGCTCCGTTGTCGTTCTGCCTCCAGTTCTTTTTGTAATGTTTCCCGGAAGTGTTTTTGTTTCTCCTCTAATGACCTTTTTGTCTCCGACCTCTGTATCTCTAGCATCTCCTTGCCCTTTGACCTTTCCTCCTCTAGCGCCCTCTGGAGGACTTCTTGGCAATTTTTTTGTATTTCCTGCAGAATGAGAAGACATTTGTAGAAGATGTTTGGATTTCTGCTGATCTGGATGCCCAAAAGATGATATGATTTGATTTGATTTAATTTGATTAGATATGATTACCATATAATAAACATACTTCATGTCATACATATTCCACAAATCATTAATCCTTCTGTGACTACAAGGGTCACAATCAATCAAAATGTTGATATACTTGCCAAGGTATATCTAGTAAGTACATTTATAGGTCAAAATGAGTCAACTATTTTTGACTGGTAAAAGCCCTGTGTGCACATTTGGGTCAACAGTCAAAATAGTCAGTTTTTGACCACTATAGCCACTTGCCACTAAATTTCAGCTATAAATAATAAAGCATACAGAGCTTTTTGCTTTTTTTTGTGGGGAGGGGGGGGGGGGGGGGCAGGGGGGTATACTTCAAGATCTTCTCACAAATTGAATTCCCCCAAATGCCTTTTTCACAATATAAAACCATATAAAGTCTAACGCCCCTCATACCACTTATCTATAATGTGTTACCATTCTTGTTAGGATCCCTGAACTCAAGTTAAAGATTTATATATTGTGGGTCACCACAAATTAGGCACCAGACTATTTACAACAGCATAAATGAATATATTATAATAAATGAATACATTATAATTATAAACAGCAAGCCTCAGCTGTATATGAAATGATGGCTATGGCTACGGCTATGGCTAGATCACTGTTTCTTCCTATACTTCAGCATTGCCGCTGCAGCCAATAGCTGTAGCCATAGCCACAAACGCTATGGCTACGGCTATGGCTATATCACTGTTTCGTCCTATACTTCAGCATTGCCGCTACAGCCAATAGCCATAGCCGTAACCAAAAATGCTTAACACTTTCATTACCGATTTGTTTCAACAGGATGTCCCACTGGTTACCGAATTGTTTGCCCAGTCATACATGCATTCACACATTATTGCACAACAGTATGCATCCATTTACAGGCACTTTTTCTAAACTCGTTTTTCATCATGAAGAATTTGTTGGAGAAAGATATATTCAATGAAATGATTGTTGCTTACGAAATTCCCTTTCATATGATACCAAAATCATTGGCATTGCATATAAAATGATCGAGTTATTTATTTTACTTCCCCTGACTTTGTTTCCCAAACACAGAGAGCATTTTGTACACAAGTGTATGGCGTTCCATAGCACAAATGGCCATTGAAAGGATTGACTTTTATTATGTCTGATTTCTATAATAGCAACATGTAGGTTGGGCTATACCATTAGAAAGATAAGGAATAAGTTTTTCCAACCATATATAGCATGGGTATGGACTGCGGAAGAAGGGAAAAAATACAGCTGTTTTAAAAGCTGGTCATGATACTCCCAATTAAGCGCTGTGTGTGTGTGTGTGACCTTGGTCGACTAAAGTCGCCAATGGTAAGCAACAGGGGGTATGTGTGTTGTCGACTAAAGTCGCCAATGGTAGTGAAAGGGCTAATTCGAACACAGCCTCACTCTCAGTCTTATAGACTTGTGTTGGGGGAAACAAAAATGGCCGCTGAATTTAGGTTAGAACATACCTCAGTTGACTTTTGTAGTTCTAGCTTGTTTTTATCTTTTTCTTCTCGTAAGCAGGTCGCGAGCATCGTCCTCTGTGATTCAATCTGTTCTTGTAGCGCTTCCTTTATTCTCTCTTCGTTCTTGAGTCTCTCCTCGTCGAGGACACTCGCTAGTCTGTCATGCTGCCAAATCAGACATCAAAATGTAAATTCAGGACGTTGACGTGACAATCTTACAGAGAGAGGCAAATCAAGACAGACAGATATGCAGAGAGCAAGAGACAGTGACAGACAGAGATTCTCTTTCTGCAAAAAATATGTATCTCATTTGTATCAAATTAAATCACCTGACTTTTGAGGATTTCCTGACATCTTTCCGTTTCCTTGGTGATGGCTACCTGAAGCTGCTTTTCACTTGCTTCTTGTTGCTGGAGGACTGCACATTTGCATAACTCCTGCGTAAATTTAAATTGCACTTTTTTGTTATATATCTTGATTCTTATAAAATATGGATGTATTTACAAAAAGTATTCCGACTTAAACAAAGTTATGAATTACTTGTATTAACCATCCTATTATCAGTGTTGTTCTTAACAAAGTCAACCCATACTTCAAAATGTCACAACCGTGACATTTTGAGGCACACACTTTCTTATCTGAAGATTAATGGCATTCCCCAAGGCACTTCAGAGAGATGAGGTAAACTGAAGCAGCCACCTGCTTTGTTTCATTGCAAAATACACTGTATATATAGCAGGAGTTATCCACAAAATACCATGTGGCACACTGGGGCACACTCGGTTTGTGTGAAGGTCAGGACACTTTGTTTTTGTCCCAGGGACATTTTGGGGTATCCATGTACCACTCTTGTGTACAGTATGCAATATTTTAAGGCATGCATAGAAAAAGCATTGTGTATTTAGCAGACAAGTTTTTGTGGCATTTTGGAGACTGCATGTATACAAGGGTTATGGTTTCACTAATCTAATGGTTTTGACCTCATTTTCTGCACCTTATATTCCTCGACGATAATGGCTAAGGCATCATGCCCTGCCTTGCGTATTTCTTCCATCTCTGATGTGTGCCTGGCTTGTACTTGCTCGTAACGCTGCCTCTGCTCGGTGGCTTCTCGCCTGTGACCTTCAACCTCCTTTTCCAGGTCTTCCAATTTCTGTGTCAGTTCTTCTCTGATCTGAAATATAAAGTTGAACGGCTTTAAATGAAACCAAGTTTTTTTAAATAGTTTTTTAAATAGTTTTTAAAATAGTTTTTAAAATAGTTATTTAAAAGGTAACATTTCAGAATAACTTATTTATGTCCAAATCTGAAAATTTATGAAAGATTTTCTGTACTTATTTTTTAATCTTAGTGAATGTTAACCATAAGTCAACCATGTCTCTGAACCTTTAAATAAAAAATGCCAACCTTCTGTAAGCGAAGCTTTTCCCTCTCTGCTGCCGACAGTCGGTCTTCCAGCCTCGTGACTTTCCCCGTCATCTCCGCAGCAAAGACCTCTGTCGATGAGGAGGAACGTTTGTAGTGGCGTTGGCCCGCCTGGAACTCTTCCAAGTCTGATCTGAGCATGTCTGGTTCTTCGAGATGCTCACCCTCCGACGACGCAGCATGGTTGTGATTCTCAACTGGAAGATGGCCCACGGCACCCTAGAAACACCAAGACATTAGGCCAAAAAGAAAAGTCTCCGGTCTCTGGTCTACGCACGTGTCACCTCAGAGCACGTCAATCTTCATCATTTTTAATTTTCTTTTTTTTGTTGCTATGAAACGATGTCCAATTGCAGCCAAAATTGCTGGATCGATTGGAAATCTGCCATGCTGTGTTTTAAACAACTTTTTCAAAGAGGGGTATGAACATTTGCCCGATTGGTCAAAAACCAGTCAAAAATGACCCCGTGTGCACATTTGGGTCAACAGTCAAAACAGTCAGTTGACTGATTTTGACCACTATAGCTACTTGCCACTAAAGTGCAGCTATAGTAGGAGGGTTAAAAACAAAAAAACAATTTTCCTGTTCTCCAGGAAAGTAAAAATAAAACATGAGAAAATCACATGTAATGCCGTTAACAAAATAATTGCAAAGAAGAAGGCAACAGGGAGCAGATTATTTGTCTTTTTTTTACTATTATTCTACTTACATTTAAATGTTTTTGTGAAATGAATTTTTAATGGTAATTGTATATGAATTCTTAACTATATTTTCTATATATTTTTTTTTTATATTGAAATACTTAAATGTTTTTGTTCAATGAAATTTTAAGGTTAACCCTCCTACAATCAGTGCAATTTTTTGAAACAACCCATTCAGGACACTCCAAGGCATTAGCTGTTGCCAGTGGCCTCCTTTCGGCTTCTTTGGCCACTGTATGCAGTATTTTTTAATAAACCAGTATAATAATAATAATTTGTGAGACCTCTCTTAGCCACCATACTTTATGGTCTGGTTCCAATAACCGATCATGTATTTCACTGGTTAGCAAAAGAAAAAGATTACAAAAAAATAATATACAAAACATAAGCTGACCTATGACTAGAAACTGGAGACTTTTTTTTTTTTTGGGGGGGGGAGGGGGGGCCTTAGTCAGGAAAACAAGAGATTAACCCTCCTACTACTGCAAGGGTCAAAATGTTGATATACTTGCCAAGGTATATCTAGTGCACTTAAAAGTCGAACACTGTTAAACCTTATGTGTAGTAAGTACATTTACAGGTCAAAATTTTTTGACTGGTATAAGCATTGTCTGGTATTGTTCAGGGTGGTCAAAATAACAGTAAAAACCTGTCAAAAATGCCCCTGTGTGCATATTTGGGTCAACAGTCAAAACAGGCAGTTGACTGGGTTTGACCTCTACAGCAACTTCCCACTAAAGTGCAGCAATAGTAGGAGGGTTAAGTTTGACAAACTGTGGTGATATTTTACATTGCAGAAATTGAAGGCAAACAAACGTTTGCATTATAATCGGCTTCTTCCTTGTAACACAGACTCAAATTGATGATGCTTACCTGGGCTCCTAACAGGTCGTCATCTAGGTTAACATCAATGTCATCCAGGCTATTCTGAATAGGCTGGTTCTGTAAGGGTGCCACGGCCTGGGCCTGTGATTTCAAGTATGAGATTCAAGTTACCAGACATATCCATGAGGTCATATCCTGGGGGTAATGACCTTCTGCTAAGCAAAAAAAAAATTGAATTTTTGGAGGGAACAAAGACAGACAAACAAACTTGAATATTCAATCTCAATTAAATTTCAACAAACATATATATTCTTTTAAATTTCTCATCACGGACTCTTATTCAAAACTCATTTTCATCAGATATTTTGTGCTTGGCCAAAAACAGGGGTGTGATTGGGCAGTTTTGAAAAATCCACATAAATTTTGCTAGGGGTATTGGGGCCGCTGTTGTGAACAGCGCTGGGGTGAAATCTATAGTTCTGAGCATTTGCTTTGCTTTCCTTTATTGCTTAAATCTTTAAAATCCAGAGGATCACAACATTGCGATTTGTAAAAATCCGAAACTCTAGAAAAATCCAGAAAAATCCGGACAAATCACACTCCTGCAAAAAAATATGGGTAGATTAAAACCCTCCTACTTCTGGTGCCTTTTTCAGACAAGTTGATGCACCATTTGAAACCATTCGTTTTGTGAAACACACCAAGGTGTAGTGTATCCACCATTCAAAATCATTTGAATGATTTATAAGCCACTGTGTAGTACATTCACCATTTGAAACCATTCGAAACCATTCGGCTATGGAAACACACCAAGGTGTAGTGTATCCACCATTCAAAACCATTTGAATGGATTTGAATGGTAGTAAAGCTTGCTACCAACACTTTTCAAATGGTATCACCATGTGTGTACAAAACCAATGGCCATTTTTGAAAGTGGAAATTTTGAATGGTTTCAAATGGTCAAACAGTAGGAGGGTTAAACTGAGCAATGCTAGGTGGAAAGTGTATATTTGGGTGAGGGGGAAATGTTTGGTTAGTAGGAGGTTCAGCAGGAGGTTTAGCTGGTGAGGGAGTGAATTTGCTGGATACATTTACCTGGGCTTGCTGTCTGGAGGCTTCTGCTTGAGACGTCAATTCAGGAGCGGCCGCTGCGGCCATCTGGGGCACAGGGTCTGCAAAAGGGGGGTCAATTTGAGGCTGGAGGGGTGGCTGGGTCTGGGCCATTAGGAGGTCTGGCTGGCCAGCTGATGGGTTTTGAACGGAAGCTGCACAAGGAAAAGTGAGATTTTCTTCATGGATTTCTGAAAATTCTGTTCTTTAAAATCAAGATAATGACGTTGACGGAACTTAATGCTAACATTTCCTGGTGAATACAAAATTTAAAAAAATAGTTCATTCTTGGTTTTAAAGAAAATTCAAATTGACATTCTTTTGCTAGCCACGTTCATTTGGCCTTAGAGGCTGAGATTTTTGTGGAATTGCGTGCAATCTTGGGGAAGTGCTTGAGATTTTCAACTCAATGCACGTGAGAACGAGATTTGATTCAGTAAGTGGGTGGGACAGCGGCACATGTAACGCCCATAACTATGTCATAGAGCTGGGGCCAATTTCACAGAGCTGCTCAGCAGATAAAATTGCT
Source organism: Zoroaster sp. YZ-2022 (assembly GCA_029582265.1). Classification (NCBI taxonomy): domain Eukaryota; kingdom Metazoa; phylum Echinodermata; class Asteroidea; order Forcipulatida; family Zoroasteridae; genus Zoroaster; species Zoroaster sp. YZ-2022. Next base: position 40,569,920 of record CM055823.1, read on the forward strand.
TAGCGGACATCTTACGGTTCCCAACCAACATTTCATACAAAATGTGTGCATTTTGGCTGGTAGTTTGTTTAATATTGCTTAACCCTAACTCCCTAGACAACAAAAGCAGTTGGAGGATTTTGAAGGATTTTTATTGTTCAGTAACAATGCTTAGGGAGTTAGGGTTAAGCATAATTTTACTGCTTAGAAACTCTTTTTGAAATTGGGCTCAGGGGCCAATTTCACAGAGCTGCTTAGCAGATAAAATTGCTTACCAGAAACATTTGCTTAGCGGATTTCTTTGGTTAACAGCCAAACTTTCATACTAAATATGCATTTTGGCTGGTAGTCTGTTTTATACTGCTTAGCAAAAAAAATTCTTTGCTTAGGAGCTCTATGAAACTGAAATCATGCAAGTTAGGGATCGTAGATTCAACATTTTTCAAAATGAGATTAATTACTATCCCCATTCTAGGGCCAATACACTGGATTCCCTCCTTATCCTTAGCCCTAGCGCCACATGTACAAAAATAGAGCGATTTTTAAAAAAAACTTTTGATCTGCTAATTATTACAACCTAAAACTTAGTAATTTGGTAACCTTGCCCAAGCAGACACTTTTGGCATAAAATCCATTATTCTGGGATATCTCACTTTCATGAAATTTTTAAAACATTTTTGAAAAAAGAATAATAAAATTTTAATTTCACCAAAATTACCGATTTCACAATAGTAAACTTTATGCCAAAAGTGTCTGCTTGGGCAAGCTTACCTAATCACAAAGTTTTAGATCGTAATAATTAGCAGATCAAAAGTTGAAAAATCGCTCCATTTTTGTACATGTGGGTCTCGGGCCAAGGATACGGAAGGAGTCCAGTGCGTTGGACCTAGAATGGGGCTAATGAATTACCAATGGCAAATGAGGCCCACGGTGAGGGGCTGGCTTCAACCCCAGGGCCTGGTACCTGATGGCCCAGCTCTGGAGGGAGAGGCGATGCTTCCTCAAAACCCCCAAAGTCACCCCAGTCGTCATCCATCCCACCTGCTGCACCCTACAAAGAGAACAATATTCATTAGTTTTCTGAAAAAGAGGCACTGTCTCTCCATTCATTTGCCATGCAGGCATGACTCCTAATAATAATATATAGCGCACGTATCCACCAACTGAGTGGTGCTCAAGGCGCATTATATTATTACCCCTGCTCATAAGGCTCATAAGGCTCATAAATCATTCCTGAAACCATCTCAGCTCCCTGGGGAGTATACAGCTCAATTGCTGCCATTACAGCGCATATAGGGCTAATCAACCAACTCTGCCCTCACAGGTACCCATTTAACCCCTGGGTGGAGAGAAGCAATTATGGTTAAGTGTCTTGCTCAAGGACACAAGTGTCACGGCCGGGTTTCGAACCCACATTCTGCTGCTAACACCAGAACTTGAGTCCGGTAAGTTAGACCGCTCGGCCACGACACTCCACATATCCTATACTGTATGCATTTAATAACACTCAAATTACACTGGTCTACAGCCAAAATGCTTCCGAAACAAATGAAGTCAAACTTGACTAAGAATGGAAATGATGCTTAAAATTGTTGATTGGCTCTAGTTTTCAACATATGGTACCGTTTAATGACTACAAGAGACAAGCCAAGAAGTGCAGAGTAGACACTGAATAAGGACTGAACTATGAACTGATACATAGTAAGTGTTACATAAACAGGGCAGGTGACATAATATCAAGTGAAACAACCATAAACACATGAAAAGACCTAGGTTTACAATTCATGATTAAAAATCTGCTATGTACACCATAGTAGTAGTACATAAAATGTAAACTTAAATATCTTGGAAACAGTAGCCAATCAGCAATTTTAATTGTCATATTTGAATTCAGCACATCAAAATCCATAATAAATAGCACATTTTATCTCCGAAGCAGACAACTTTTTAAAAATTGTTGACCATTGTTATAGACCAGAATGTTTTGCTACAGTGTCTCAAAAAGTTTGAATCAAAATAAGGCTAGCTAACACTTAAAGAAATTATAATATTAGAAATTAAAATATCTATATTCTTATTAATATTATTAGCCTTGACTTCTCAGTACTTTCTTTTTAATTTTCTGTTATGTCTGTCACAAGAAATGTTACCAGTAATTGTGGTATGAATCTGTTTCCAAAAGTTGGGGGTCATTCCAATCTTAGCGACACCCTATCTTGTTTGCTTTGAGCCCTCAAACCAACCTCCCCCATCCCTAGCCCCATTCTAGGGCCAAATGCACTGGACTCCCGTATCCTTGGCCCTAGCGCCACATGTACAAAAATGGAGCGATTTTTCAACTTTTGCTCTGCTAATTATTACGATCTAAAACTTCGTGATTAGGTAAGCTTGCCCAAGCAGACACTTTCGGCATAAAGTTTACTATTGTGAAATCGGTAATATTGATGAAATTTAAATTTTATTATTTTATTATTTTTTCAAAATTGTTTCAAAAATTTCATGAATTGAAAGTGAGATAGGCCTAGCCTATCCCCACAGAATAATGGATTTTATGCCAAAATAAAGTGTCTGGTTGGGAAAGGTTACCTAATTACTAAGTTTTAGGTTGTAGGCCTAATAGTAATAATTAACGTTAGCAGATCAAAAGTTGAAAAAGAGAAGGAAAAAAAAATCGCTCCATTTTTGTACATGTGGTGCAAGGGCTATGGAGGGAGTCCAGTGATTGGCCCTAGCCTATGCTATGGGGCTACCCCACCCCTCGCACCCGAGGCCGAGTTGCAGAAATCCCTTGGCTTAAAAGTTAAACATATTTGATATTATATTCTTTAAATAAAACCCCCGAAAACATAATCTTTAATAACGTTAGACCAACACTCAGCTCACTTGGGCATGATCCTGAGGCTGTGGCTGTGCAGCGGCCTGTCGATCACCCTCCTCCGCCGCCAAAGCGTTTGGGAAACTCGCCCAGTTGTCCGCCATTTCAACAAGTAACAATTGTTCAACAGTTATTGAGTTAACGTTAAATATCTCCCCTCGCCTCGTTATAAAACGACGGCTGAAAGTGTCGTCTCGCCAGCCAATTAACAGATTTCACACTCCCTGATACAAGCGCCAAGTGAGGTCCGGTCAAGCGTGGCAACTGTAATCCGAGAAATTCCTCAGGAGAGAAACTATGTTATGTGAAGTTATTGTACACGGCAGTATTACTGAACAATAAATAATGATCCGCTGGAAGCGGCCATTTTGATTGTGGGGTGTGTGTTTGCGCATGTACATATCATGAACATGAACAATACATTTATGTACTAGCTGTGTATGTACGTACATGTACTGTATGTATCTTATTAATTTGTCTGATCGTTTCGAAAATTAGCACAGAGCTAGCATATAGTCGCGTGACTTGATCAAATAATAATTTATGACCACCCCCATAAAGTACAGAAGATGCTACCTTTTTGGTACTATTTTTTACCATGTATTTCATAACAAAACTTTAAACAATTAACAAAGCAAGTCTATATTGATATTAATAATTAATATTGGTTTATATTTCTTTTACATGGTCTTATTCTTGATTGATTGATTGATTGATTGATTGATTGATTGATTGGTTGGTTAGTTGACTTGTTGGTTGATTGGATAGATTGATTGATGATTGATAGATTAAATTATAAGTAATGTTTGATCGGATAATCAATAAATCAATTAATTAGTAGCAAGTTAGTTGGTCGGTTAATTGACTTGATCGAAAGAATGACAAAAAGTACGGGTCAATTTATCAACTGATTGATTGATCATTCAATCGACTGCATGATCGATATATCAATTAGCCTAAATGATAAATTTGATTGATCCATTGTTGATTTGCTGAATCAGTTGAAATGATCATGAAACTGGTTTCTATAAAAATTTGTTGAAGAAAAACGGCGCCATCATATCATTTGGTAAAAATAATATGCAAATCAACCATAGAGTTATAAGAAATCAACTCACTTAACATTCACATCTAATTGATTTGTAACAAGTCTACTTCTGTAATACTAAACTTATAACAGTCCCCATAGTAAAAACTTGACTGGCAATTGCATGGTTTCAAAAAGTGTATAAGGAAATCAAATAAATTGTAATTCCTGCATTTTACTTCCTAAAGGTATTATTTTAATGATCAGTGTTTTGGTCTAATTTATCAGTGTCACTTTATCATCATTCACAGTGGGGAATGTGCACGAGAAACCACCTTCTCAAAGTCTAATATTTTGGCAGAATATAGTCTGACTCCACTGATCTTCAGTGAGTCACATGGAAAATTAAACACTACGTTCATCATACACACTGTTTGTATGTCATTGGGTACCAGATTAACACCTGATGTCGTGTGATCACGTAAATATTTGTCAGCTGCATGCTGGGGTCCATTGTATAATCGTCCCTCATTAATATAGCTGCACACGGATCGTCTGGCCTGGGACCGGGAACGAATACACTGTTGGGGAAACAGTACTCGTAGCAAAAAAGTAAGTAGGCCTAGCTAGCCGTTTTAACAACATTAAAATGTTCCAAATGAAAAGCCATCGGTGAGATAATGGTCAGCGGGTCAGGAAACCTAAAAGGATGGAAAGATGTCGTATCCGACCGCCACTTTTTAAGGTTTTTAAAAAAAAAAATTGCAACCACTAGGCCTAACTAGGCCTATAATTAGTAGGCCTACTAGTACTAACTATACTGGCACTATTCACTAACCAGTTAAAAAATATTCTATTGATTTTTGGTGGTACAGAAAGCGAAAACTATCTTTAAAATCCACTTTTATGATGGTTTTCGGACTTTATTTCCCGTCTAAAAAAAGGATCCTATTATTATAGTTGCCACTGCACATGTACAATGTCTGTGTTGGTCACTGAATTGTGGAGTTTACAACTAGATCAGACTGACATGACTGACGAGGAAGTCATCGTATACCAAAAATGCCTGATTTTTCATGAAATAAATATCCTGGAATAATTTGAAGTACATGTCCATCATCATCCATATGTTCTCCACCTTACTAGGTAGGTAAGATTGCATTATTGGTTATACTGAATGACTAAAAGTGGCGGTCGGATACGACATTCTGCCCAAAAGGATTAATAATTATCGATTTGAATTGAAAGAAAGCCATGCGCTTAATTTCCAACAAATCAAAGCCGAATTCATTATGTTCATTGCTAACACACAGACCTACATACAGTACATCATGTACAGTTGACACAGACAGTTAACCCGTCTGTCGCACAATGACATTGACAAGACCGGCTTTATTCAAACACTATCACTGGCCGTGTCTTATTATGAGATGTTGGCTATTTTGTCGTCTGCTAAAACACATTCTAAGACATTATATGCACAAGTTGCGGTTGGGTTCGAAATTTCTTTCCTTATTCTCACAGCACAGCTACAGGCTGTAATTTTTGAGAAAGCATGAAAATTGAAATTTGCCATTTTCCTGTTATTATTAACCCTCCTACTTTGGTGCCTTTTCAGACAAGTTGATGCACCATTTGAAACCATTCGTTTTTGTGAAGCACACTGGTCAAGGTGTAGTGTATCCACCATTCAAAACCATTTGAATGATTTATAAGCCACTGTGTAGTACATTCACCATTTGAAACCTTCGGCTATGGAAACACACCAAGGTGTAGTGTATCCACCATTCAAAAACCATTTGAATGGATTTGAATGGTAGTAAATCTTGCTACCAACACATTTCAAATGGTATCACCATGTGTGTACAAAACCAATGGCCACTTTGGTAAGTGGAAATTTTGAATGGTTTCAAATGGTCAAATAGTAGGAGGGTTAATATTAGAATGCATACAAACAAATCTGAAGACATTTCACCATATTGTTTGTTAATTAATGACACAATGGAATAAGCTTCAACTTTCACAGGTTGGTTTCTATATAGCCCCATTCTAGGGCCAACGCACTGGACTCCCTCCGTATCCTTGGCCCTAGCGCCACGTGTAGAAAAATGGAGCGATTTTTCAACTTTTGATCTGCTAAGTGCTAATTAGTACTATCTAAAACTTGGTGATTAGGTAAGCTTGCCCAAGCAGACACTTTTGGCATAAAGTTTACTCTTGTGAAATCAGTGATTTTGGTGAAATTCAAATTTTATTACTTTTCTTTTGGTCAAAAATGTTTCAAAAATTTCATGAAAGTGAGATATCCCAGAATAATGTTTTTTTTATGCCAAAAGTGTTTGTTTGGGCAAGGTTATCTAATCACTAAGTTTTCGGTTGTAATAATTAGCAGATCAGAAGTTCAAAATAAAGAAAAATTGCTCCACGAGTCTCAAACACGAGTCCTAAGAGACATTCAGTGATACAAGATTTACACATAAATTCTTCAATTCCATGTTAGAATGAATACTAAGGCTGTTCGTTTTTGGTTATTTCGGGAACCGTATACCCGAAATTGGAAATCTTTGATTTTGTAAAAACATATACTCCCGAATGTATAAAATAGCCAATATGAATACAAGTTCCTCTTGTTTAATTAGTCATAATACATTGTACATGGACTTACTGTAGTAATTTTCCCGTCTCTATATTAAAGACTACTCGTAGCATCCTCATTCCCCACACACAAAAATGTTAACAAAAAAATTGGAGACTTCCATTTGTGTGGCTTAAATGTTCAGTCAAAATTTTTTACAGTCGTTTACAGGTAATTGGAACCGAAAAATGGAACCGGGTAATGACAGTTTTGGTCGGGTACCCGGCACAGCCTTAATTATCCCTCCTACACATGGAGGCCACACCAATCCACAAAATTCTGCTCTTGAGCAACCTTCAGTACATACATGTACAAGCCTGAGCACTGTCCTTTCCAAGTAATCTTACAAAATCAACTGTGTGTCACCCAAGGCCACTGTAAATGTTTGAACATATTAGCATGGCCTACAATGTATCGATGGGAGACCACTTTACCCTTCAACCTCAGTGGTGTGACAGTGCACAGAAGGGTAACCATAGGAGGCCACTGGCAACAGCTAATGGCTTGGAGTGGCCTGAATGGATTGTTTCAAAAATTGTCACTGATTGTAGGAAGGTTAATGAACACAGCAAATGTGAATGCATTTTCACTGTTATAACGGCACAACATAATAAACTAAAACTTTCACAGGTTGGTTGTTAAAATGTATATCTTGGTTCAAAGAGAGTAAGCATACTCATAGAAGCAGTTTGGCCAACATTACCAATGCTGTACCTTCCCTTCAATGTATATCTTGATTCAAAGAGAGTAAGCATACTCATAGAAGCAGTTTTGCCAACATTACCAATGGTGTACCTTCCCTTCAATGTATATCTTGATTCAAAGAGAGTAAGCATACTCATAGAAGCAGTTTGGCCAACATTACCAATGTTGTACCTTCCCTTCAATGTATATCTTGATTCAAAGAGAGTAAGCATACTCATAGAAGCAGTTTGGCCAACATTACCAATGTTGTACCTTCCCTTCAATGTATATCTTGATTCAAAGAGAGTAAGCATACTCATAGAAGCAGTTTGGCCAACATTACCAATGTTGTACCTTCCCTTCAATGTATATCTTGATTCAAAGAGAGCAAGCATACTCATAGAAGCAGTTTTGCCAACATTACCAATGGTGTACCTTCCCTTCAATGTATATCTTGATTCAAAGAGAGTAAGCATACTCATAGAAGCAGTTTTGCCAACATTACCAATGTTGTACATTCCCTATGTTGTACATTCCCTTTAATGTATATCTTGATTCAAAGAGAGTAAGCATACTCATAGAAGCAGTTTGGCCAACATTACCAATGCTGTACCTTCCCTTCACTGTATATCTTGATTCAAAGAGAGCAAGCATACTCATAGAAGCAGTTTGGCCAACATTACCAATGCTGTACCTTCCCTTCAATGTATATCTTGATTCAAAGAGAGTAAGCATACTCATAGAAGCAGTTTGGCCAACATTACCAATGGTGTACCTTCCCTTCAATGTATATCTTGGTTCAAAGAGAGTAAGCAGACTCGTAGAAGCAGTTTGGCCAACATTACCAATGTTGTATCTTCCCTTCAATGTATATCTTGATTCAAAGAGAGTAAGCATACTCGTAGAAGCAGTTTGGCCAACATTACCAATGTTGCACCTTCCCTTCAATGTATCTTGGTTCAAAGAGAGTATAAGCATACTCGTAGAAGCAGTTTGGCCAACATTACCAATGTTGTACCTTCCCTTCAATGTATATCTCGATTCAAAGAGAGTAAGCATACCCATAGAAGCAGTTTTGCCAACATTACCAATGTTGTACCTTCCCTTCAATGTATATCTCGGTTCAAAGAGAGTAAGCATACTCGTAGAAGCAGTTTTGCCAACATTACCAATGTTGTAGCATACTCGTAGAAGCAGTTTGGCCAACATTACCAATGTTGTACCTTCCCTTCAATGTATATCTCGATTCAAAGAGAGTAAGCACACTCGTAGAGGCAGTTTGGCCAACATTACCAATGTTGTACCTTCCCTTCAATGTATGTCTCGATTCAAAGAGAGTAAGCACACTCGTAGAAGCAGTTTGTCCAACATTACCAATGTTGTACCTTCCCTTCAATGTATATCTCGATTCAAAGAGAGTAAGCACACTCGTAGAAGCAGTTTGGCCAACATTACCAATGTTGTACCTTCCCTTCAATGTATATCTCGATTCAAAGAGAGTGAGCATACTCGTAGAAGCAGTTTGGCCAACATTACCAATGTTGTACCTTCCCTTCAATGTATATCTCGATTCAAAGAGAGTAAGCATACCCATAGAAGCAGTTTTGCCAACATTGCCAATGTTGTACCTTCCCTTCAATGTATATCTCGGTTCAAAGAGAGTAAGCATACTCGTAGAAGCAGTTTGGCCAACATTACCAATGTTGTACCTTCCCTTCAATGTATATCTTGATTCAAAGAGAGTAAGCATACTCGCAGAAGCAGTTTGGCCAACATTACCAATGTTGTACCTTCCCTTCAATGTATATCTTGATTCAAAGAGAGTAAGCACACTCGCAGAAGCAGTTTGGCCAACATTGCCAATGTTGTACCTTCCCTTCAATGTACATTGTATATCTTGATTCGAAGAGAGTAAGCACACTCACAGAAGCAGTTTGGCCAACATTGCCAATGTTGTACCTTCCCTTCAATGTATATCTTGATTCAAAGAGAGTAAGCACACTCGCAGAAGCAGTTTGGCCAACATTACCAATGTTGTACCTTCCCTTCAATGTATATCTTGATTCAAAGAGAGTAAGCATACTCGTAGAAGCAGTTTGGCCAACATTACCAATGTTGTACCTTCCTTTCAATGTATATCTCGATTCAAAGAGAGTAAGCATACTCATAGAAGCAGTTTTGCCAACATGACCAATGTTGTACCTTCCCTTCAATGTATATCTCGGTTCAAAGAGAGTAAGCATACTCGTAGAAGCAGTTTTGCCAACATTACCAATGTTGTACCTTCCCTTCAATGTATACCTTGATTCAAAGAGAGTAAGCACACTCGTAGAAGCAGTTTGGCCAACATTACCAATGTTGTACCTTCCGAAGTTCCCTTCAATGTATATCTTGATTCAAAGAGAGTAAGCACACTCGTAGAAGCAGTTTGGCCAACATTACCAATGTTGTACCTTCCCTTCAATGTATATCTCGATTCAAAGAGAGTAAGCACACTCGTAGAAGCAGTTTGTCCAACATTACCAATGTTGTACCTTCCCTTCAATGTATATCTCGATTCAAAGAGAGTAAGCACTCAGAAGCAGTTGGCCAACATTAGCAATGTTGTACCTTCCCTTCAATGTATATCTCGATTCAAAGAGAGTAAGCACACTCGTAGAAGCAGTTTTGCCAACATTACCAATGTTGTACCTTCCCTTCAATGTATATCTCGATTCAAAGAGAGTAAGCACACTCGTAGAAGCAGTTTGGCCAACATTACCAATGTTGTACTTCCCTTCAATGTATATCTCGATTCAAAGAGAGTGAGCACACTCGTAGAAGCAGTTTGGCCAACATTACCAATGTTGTACCTTCCCTTCAATGTATATCTCGATTCAAAGAGAGTGAGCATACTCGTAGAAGCAGTTTGGCCAACATTACCAATGTTGTACCTTCCCTTCAATGTATATCTCGATTCAAAGAGAGTGAGCATACTCGTAGAAGCAGTTTGGCCAACATTACCAATGTTGTACCTTCCCTTCAATGTATATCTCGATTCAAAGAGAGTGAGCATACTCGTAGAAGCAGTTTGGCCAACATTACCAATGTTGTACCTTCCCTTCAATGTATATCTCGATTCAAAGAGAGTGAGCATACTCGTAGAAGCAGTTTGGCCAACATTACCAATGTTGTACCTTCCCTTCAATGTATATCTCGATTCAAAGAGAGTGAGCATATAAGCAGTTTGGCCAACATTACCAATGTTGTACTTCCCTTCAATGTATATCTCGATTCAAAGAGAGTGAGCATACTCGTAGAAGCAGTTTGGCCAACATTACCAATGTTGTACTTCCCTTCAATGTATATCTCGATTCAAAGAGAGTGAGCATACTCGTAGAAGCAGTTTTGCCAACATTACCAATGTTGTACCTTCCCTTCAATGTATATCTTGATTCAAAGAGAGTAAGCACACTCGTAGAAGCAGTTTTGCCAACATTACCAATGTTGTACCTTCCCTTCAATGTATATCTCGATTCAAAGAGAGTAAGCACACTCGTAGAAGCAGTTTGGCCAACATTACCAATGTTGTACTTCCCTTCAATGTATATCTCGATTCAAAGAGAGTGAGCACACTCGTAGAAGCAGTTTGGCCAACATTACCAATGTTGTACCTTCCCTTCAATGTATATCTCGATTCAAAGAGAGTGAGCATACTCGTAGAAGCAGTTTGGCCAACATTACCAATGTTGTACCTTCCTTCAATGTATATCTCGATTCAAAGAGAGTGAGCATACTGAGAAGCAGTTTGGCCAACATTACCAATGTTGTACCTTCCTTCAATGTATATCTCGATTCAAAGAGAGTGAGCATACTGTAGAAGCAGTTTGGCCAACATTACCAATGTTGTACCTTCCTTCAATGTATATCTCGATTCAAAGAGAGTGAGCATACCAGAGAAGCAGTTTGGCCAACATTACCAATGTTGTACCTTCCTTCAATGTATATCTCGATTCAAAGAGAGTGAGCATATAAGCAGTTTGGCCAACATTACCAATGTTGTACTTCCCTTCAATGTATATCTCGATTCAAAGAGAGTGAGCATACTCGTAGAAGCAGTTTGGCCAACATTACCAATGTTGTACTTCCCTTCAATGTATATCTCGATTCAAAGAGAGTGAGCATACAGAGAAGTTGCCAACATTACCAATGTTGTACCTTCCCTTCAATGTATATCTTGATTCAAAGAGAGTAAGCATACTCATAGAAGCAGTTTGGCCAACATTACCAATGTTGTACCTTCCCTTCAATGTATATCTCAGTTCAAAGAGAGTGAGCATACTCGTAGAAGCAGTTTTGCCAACATTACCAATGTTGTACCTTCCCTTCAATGTATATCTTGATTAACTCTCCTATTATCAGTGTAGTTCTTTACAAAGTGGACCCATACTTCAAAATGTCTCAACTGGGACATATTGTGGTACACACTTTCTTATCTAATGATTAATGGCATAGCCCAAGGCTCTTCAGAGAGATGAGGTAAACTGAAGCAGCCACCTGCTTTGTTTCATTGCAAGGCTAACTTGAAATAAACCAGTGCAGTAACTTGCGGTACATGTATACACATACTGTGTGAAGGTCAGAACAGTTTGGTTTTTGTCCCATACCCAGGGGCATTTTGGGGTATCCATGTACCATTCTTGTGTACAGTATGCAATATTTTGAGGCATGCATACAAAAAGCATTGTGTACTTATTAGCAGTTTTTTGGTGCAGCATTTTGGAGACTGCATGTATACAAGGGAGTAAGCATACTCATAGAAGCAGTTGTGCCAACATAACCAATGTTGTACCTTCCCTTCAATGTATATCTTGATTCAAAGAGAGTAAGCATATTCATAGAAGCAGTTTTGCCAACATAACCAATGTTGTAATGTACCTTCCCTTCAATGTATATCTTGATTCAAAGAGAGTAAGCATACTCATAGAAGCAGTTTTGTCAACATTACCAATGTTGTACCTTCCCTGTAATGTATCTTAAGTCAAAGAGAGTAAGTGTACTTATAAGCAGTTTGCCAACATTACCATTCCCATTTACTAATGATGCACATCTGCTTTTTAATATTATTTGCAAGAAGTATGGAAAAACAAGTTGAATGCTCTGTTCCCATACTTGTGTTGAAACAGTAGCATGCTGCAGTGACCAGGACAAGTCTATGCTATGACTGGGTATATTAATTTTCATGGCTGAATAAGTCAATCATTAACCAGTGATCCATTAATATTTCATTGTGGGTTTGCTCCGGGTGCGGTAGACAAAGTGGGCTACCCTGTAAAACCTCACCCCTGGTGAGGTCCATTCGTAGTCCACCCATCTAGCCGTTTGAAGGACAGGGTATTGTTCGCGAAGCTTTGACAGAGACGTGATTCTGCTGTTACGACATAACATTTTTCGATGAGCATGCCTACGTGTACGTGTAAGCCTCTTGTGCTGCAACTGAATTATCATTAAAAATCAGATGAATTCGAAACTGCGTGCCCCAGTTTGTTGTTGACTACATGAATTGTACCAGAATTTGTTGAATCCTACTCGATGGTAATTTGAAGTGTACAGGAAGAACATTCAAATGTCCTGTAATTTTCAGCTGAAGCTTCAGAACCTCATCCTACTAAAGTGTAGTCATTGTGGGAAACTGTTTCGATCTATCCTTGATTGGGGAGTCATCATCAGACACCATCATTTTATCCAAACCGTTTGAGACTGTTGAGAGAGCACAGTGAAACTTTTGCCCAAATCATTCTTTGAAAAAAAATTTCTGGTCAAATGCTGGCATATGTGGAAAAAAACAGCTCGGCTGACAGTAAGACATTGTGCGCAGGAAAAATGCAGACAAATAGTTGGGAAGCAGTGAGTATTTTAGGGGGCAAGTTTGAGGTTTATTTGTCCCATTTTTTTGTAAGGTGTCAAGCTTGTGGTGTAAGCGTACATAAATATATCGCATAGGACAAACATAAAATACTTATGAATATTCATAAATATGTAAATGTATGTACGCGATATCTTTTTTTAATTCGATTACGATATCGAGAACCTTTAAGGGTTATCGAGATATCGGCAAATCGCGATTAAAAAATATATTGCGATTCAAAAAAAAAAATCGCCATTGTGAGTCAAGTCAGAAATTCCATGGAAACAAAATTAGAATAGTCTTTTCAGCTTTTGGAAGTGAGAAACAAAAGCAAACTACTTCGGAAGTACATACACGCTCTGCAAACGAATTTGTGATTTATTGTGACGTTTGTAGAGGGGTACATAATTGTGGTTGTCGGCTTTAAAGCAATCATGTGTGAATGAAAAAAATAATCGCGATACTATCGAAAATCGCGATATATGTTTGCCGATATATCGTGGATGAAAAAAATTGATATCGCCCAAGCTTAAATGTATGCTAACCCTAACCCACTAATTGTTTTGGCTAAGAACCTTCCTGAATCCACCAAAATCCAACACCATGTAGTAACACTGCCACCCAACTGTTGGACTTACATGTAGCTGGAATTGGGACACCCGGCCCCATGTAAAGAATCCCTGTCTGGGCTGTACAGTACTGAGCCCATCAAAATACAACACAACCATCCGTTGGAGTTTGATGGATTTAAGGTTGTTCGGGCTAATGAATATTCATTTGTGAATTGTTTTGTCATTCAGAATATGTAGTAAGACAGTCAGGCTATATAGGGGGGGGGGGGTATAAATGGAGATTTGGGGAAGATGTCCACCCTAAAGCTTTTTGAGGATAATTTGAAGAAAAAAAAATTCAGAGATTTAACCAGTAGTGTACACTTCTTTTTTTTAAGTATGTGTATTTTTTTCTGATTTTCAGATGGCGAACAACACTGTCATGGCCTCCATACCGGAGTACTTTACGGACAAGACCATTTTCATCACAGGGGCGACCGGATTCATCGGGAAAGTGCTGGTGGAGAAACTCCTCAGATCATGCCCCATGGTTAAGAGAATATTTCTCCTGGTCCGGCCCAAGGCTGGTCAGTTGGCCAAAGCGCGAATGGACCAAATCACAAAATGCAAGGTACTGTATCAAACATTTTGCCCAAAACAAACACACAAACACAAAAAACAGCTCAAATGTTTGTTGGACCAAACACTAGGTTTCAGGTTAACTTCCGATTCAATGAAATGATCATTGATGACGTCACAATCATATTCTTATGTCCAAAATCACAAGACTATGTGACGCTGTATGTTAAAACCAGGCACAATTGGGCAAGAGGTCAATTTTGAGTTATTGAAATATTAGTAAAATATAGACCTTGCACTTTACAATGCCACTTTCTTTTTTCAAATGGGATATTCCATAGCGAAGTTATTAAGATTTGAAATCGGACTGTCCGAAACATCGAGATAATAGCCTTTTAAAGTTTGAGAAATAGCCCTTTAAGGTTTGAATTTAAACAAAACAAGTAGGTCAACAATGTTACCTTAGCAACGGGCATGCAGGAGCAAAGAAACTGGTCTATAGGCCTAGTTGATTTTCAAACTTTTTTCAGTTATCTCGAACAAGGCATCATTTTGTGAAATTATAATGCCTCTCTAGAAGTATTTCAAAAATAATTTGTCGATGAAATTTCAGTTAGAAACTTTTACAGAACATTTTAAACATTTGTAGCATCATAAATTTCCAAAATCTCAAAATCGCAAAAAATCACCCCCAAGGCATTTTGCAGCTGTTCCTCCATTCGTAGCTCTGCCCAATTCTGCCTGGTTTTGACATACCACGTCACATATTTGACATAAGAGTTTGTGGATGCGTTTGCCGTTTCAGATGTTTCACAAACTGAAGGAGGAACAGCCAAACTTTTCCGACAAAATCGTGGTCATAGAAGGCGACATTCAGGAACCAAATCTTGGCATTTCAGATGAAGATACCGCTAGACTTCAGGAGGAGGTGTCTATAATCTATCACAGTGCTGCGACCGTCAGGTTTGACGAAAAACTTGGGTATAAAATCACTTTAAATTACTAATTTTTGAAACCAGATTATTTTTTGACATCTGCCTCACTTTCATTCCCATAGTAATGCGATTGTATTCGTGGAGTGCCATGGTCGAGCGGTTTAGTGCATCGGATTTGTGTTCTGATGGCTGAGTCGTCAGAATGTGGGCTCGAATCACAGCCGCGACCGGGGTGCTTGTGTCCTTGAGCAAGACACTTTACCATAATTGCTTCTCTCCACCCAGGGGTAAATGGGTACTTGTGAGGGCAGAGTTGGTTGTTGTGTTTGATTAGCCCTATGAGCCGAAATGACGGCAATTGAGCTGTGTACTCCCCAGGGAGCTGAGACGGTTTCAGGAATGATTTATGAGCCTGATGAGCATTATTATTATTATTATTATTATTAGAAAACAAAAGGGGGAAGGGGTACCTTTGAATAATTATGGTGAAAATCACTAAAATTAATTTCATAAAAGCCCCCAGAAGACCTCAAGGTCCTGTTTTGGTTAAGACATGACGTCACAGGTCACATTGTCTATATCTCTGGATTCTTACAAAGAATGGATGCGTTTACAGATATTTTTTTACGTAAAGGCAGGCCTGTGATTTCTCAGGATTTTTTTACAAATCTCCCTTTGCATCCAAGGAAAGAAAGAATTAGTCTGTATTGTGTCCAAATCTCTAGTTTCTTGTTTGTGGGAATGTGGAGAGTCTGTAAATCCTCCAAAAATTCAACATCCAGGGGGTCTTTGTCCTCTAGACCAAAGGAAGACCCAGGCCCGCTAAACATTTTTCAGGATTTTTTTACTTTTGTCAAATAGGGCTGTGCGTTTTCGGTTATTTCGGTTTCAAACAAACATTTTTCTTTATTTTGTAAGCAAACAATCGGAGACTTAATTTAAAATGTTCAGTCAGAATTTTTAAAGGTCGTTTAAAAATTGGAACCGAAAAATGGAACCGGTTAATGACATTCTCGGTTGGATACCCAGATATCCGACACAGCATTATTGTCAAATCACACATCTGAAAGTGTGTCCTGGCTTGAACCAATAACCAAGTATTTTTATGTATGTATATTGTTATATCTTCCCGTGTCTCTTTACAGTCTCTCATTACAACTGAACGTTGGTTCAGTACAGAAGATGGTTCAGCTCTGCAAAGGCGTTAAGAATCTAGAGGTATTTCCTTCCATTTATAAGAATATTTAGGAATGGTTAATTTCCATTTGCTCTTCACAGGTATCCATATTATTTTTATAGGTTTCGTTTAATATTTGTTGTTCTGAAAACCTGAGCAATTTTTTTCTCTCCGTTTGTTGTTCATTTACTTAAAAACTGCCTGATTTTTTATTTATTTTTTTAATTATTTTTTTTTATACCATGATCTGGAAGATTTTATCAACTAATTTTGAAAATAAAGGCAATTATTTAACACTGACGATATTTGGCAAAAAGTGGACAATTAAGGCACACATTTGGAATTTTATTTTCCTTTCTTTTTTTTTTTTTTTTTTTTTTTTGGGGGGGGGGCGGGGGGACACCCTGTATGTGTTCAATCTGTTTTGTTTTTGTTATGTGGAATATTCCTTGTTAAAAAAAATATCAGTTGTGACAGGGAATGCTGTATTATAATTTACCCTTTTCTTTTTGGAGGTTCTCGTGCACGTCTCAACAGCATACGCTAACTGTGACAGAAAACACATAGAGGAAGTGGTGTACCCACCGCCAATGGACCCGTACAAACTCATGAATGCTACAGAGTAAGTAACCATAGCATACACCAATCCTGCCCGTCAATCAAACTACACATATTGACCCTTTATGTCTGTACCCCTGTCGGCCAGTTGCTTTCCTTGGTCAAGCAACTTTTTCCATTCTTGGTCAAGATATCCAGGGTTATGTGGCCGTATCTGTTCAATTTTTGGGCGTGAACAAAACTTGTTATCGTTTATGCTTAGATTTTGACTCCAAACTGAAACACTGCTGTTGAAATATTGGCCATTGGACCGTAGTAATGACACCAAAAAAAAAAAATCACCAAACCATTTTGTAAATGTTGTATCACAGAACAGTAATGAAAAAAATTAACGATCTATAATGATTCCACATAAAAGAATGAATACGAACGATCTGAATGCATTTTTTTTAAACTGTTTTCTCGCCATAATGAATTAAGCTGAAACTTTCACATGTTGGTTTCTATACATGTCTCTTGTGGAGTGTCGTGGCCGAGCGGTCTAGCGCACCGAACTCAAGTTCTGGTGTTGCCAGCAGCAGGGTGTGGGTTCGAGCCCCGGTCGTGACACTTGTGTCCTTGAGCAAGGTACTTAACCATAATTGCTTCGTCCTTCGGATGGGACGTAAAGCCGTAGGTCCCGTGTGTTGTATAATGCACGTAAAGTGGATTGTCGTGCGGTCTAGCGTACTGAACTCAAGTTCTGGTGTTGCCAGCAGCAGAGTGTGGGTTCGAGCCCCGGCCGTGACACCTGTGTCCTTGAGCAAGACACAACCATAATTGCTTCTCTCCACCCAGGGATTAAATGGGTACCTGTGAAGGCAGAGATGGTTTGCTCTATATGCGCTAGAAATGGCAGCAATTGAGCTGTATACTCCCCAGGGAGCTGAGATGGTTTCAGGAATGATTTATGAGCCTTATGAGCAGGGATAATAATATAATGCGCCTTGAGCGCCACTTAGTTGGTGGATACGTGCGCTATATAAATCTATACATTATTATTATTATTGATTCTTATAAAGCATTTACAGATAAGCCCACCTGTAGAGTATTTTACCCACAGGGGACAAAATTGTCACTATCAACAGGGCATGGAATCGGAGTGCCAGTTTTAGATTAACTCAGTGACTGTAAATGATACCCCACATGATAATGTCATATTACCGTTGCTGCTGCATAAATGAGCCAGTAAGGTTCAGTCAGTGTGTTCATTTTAAACTTGGACACCGATTCCATGCCCTGCTGAAAGTCTGCTCTGATCGTTATGATATTGTCCCTTTAAACATATATAAAATATACTTGCCATGTAAAAATTTCTGTTGAACGTATTTGATTCTTATGAAAAAAATTTCATATTTTTCGTAGATGGATGACTGAAGAAATGATCACACTAATCACGTCCAAAATCATAGGGAACCGACCAAACACGTACACATTCACCAAAGCATTAGCAGAGTACGTCTTGATGCAGGAAGGAGAAGGGTTACCGTATTGCATCGTCAGACCTTCAATCGTCGGTGCCTCTTGGAAAGAACCTTTACCGGTAAAATTTCATTTAGAGTTTTTTGTTTTCTTGCTTTGAGATACTAGACAACATGGCTTCCTGTGTACAAGGAGTGTTTGCGCACTGTCTGTGGACTCGAGTCCGAGTCACCAAAAGTGACTCGTCGGACTCGAGTCCGAGTCATACAAGTCTGCCAATTCCATCAAAGTCCAACAACTGGGTGACATTTTTTATAGTGCATTGCGATTCATTTTGGTGGATTCAGGAGGGTTTCTAGTGAAAATGCGTAGGGGGTTAGGGTTACCGAAGGACTCCATAGCAATATAACAGATTACAGTGGTGCCTTCTGCCGGGTTGCTTGCTTAACTCTACCTCGCTTGAGCGTAGACTTGTAATAGACTCATGGTTATGAGTAACAAGTTTCAATGTGAGAATTATGTATTACAAAAAAATGATTTCAAAAGTGATTTCTCGATTTAGAAGTAAATTTTCCTCTAAATTTCTTTTGTTGTTTTTGTTCTTCTCTATTCAGGGATGGATAGATAACTTCAATGGTCCAAGTGGTCTCTTTATTGCAGTGAGTATTTTACATTTGTTGAGCCAATAACCGGCAGTGTCATAGCACAATAACGTCACAAATACATCAAATCAAATAAGGGAGAAGGGCCAAAGTCATGATACAGGCAAGCCTTTGAGAAGCCCGGTCAGGCCCAGGCTACCTGGCCTCCTTATCTGTCATTTGTGAGTCTTAATCCTGTAACAATGTAGTACCTGCCAATCTATATAACCTGGGCTTCTGGAGGGCCTAGCCCAGCCAAGTAGAGCTCATTATAATGGCTGCAGTTGTGAACAAAATACAGCTGACGTGTCAGTCAAGTCTGCGTTAACAATAAGAGCTATTTGAGATTTATTCATTAGTAAACGGTCTTTTGTGCTCAGATAGGGGATTGTATAGGCCTTGGCAAAGCCTGGGCCTGGCCCGGCTTCTCAAAGGCTCGCGACTTTGGCCCTCCTCAGTAAGAAATAAGAAATTATAATGGATTTGATTTAATTTTGCCCTACACCGACATGTGTATAGCACTGTATACTCGGTGCTTTCCGAGTGTCTGTGGAAAAAAACTTCACAGGCAACTCGGGCGGGATTCAAACCCACAAACCTCGTGCTTACTGGTGCAGATGTCTTGACCTCTCGACCACCGAGCTTGCCCAATGTATATTGGCTGGCTAGAATCCTATATAGCAGCGGGTGCCGCGATATTTATAGTTTGATGAAATTTTTGCGTCGGGTGATGATTCTTGCATCGGTGTAGGGCAAAATTAAATCAATTGTTTATCACCCGATGCAAGAATTTCATCAAACTATAAATATAATGGATCTATTCATTAGTAAAGGGTCCTTTGTGCTCAGCTAGGGGATTATATACACAGTAGGCCTGGGCAAAGCCTGGGCCTGGCTGGGATTCTAAAAGGCTTGGCTGTACCACGATTTTGGCCTTCCTCCCTAAGAAATTATAATGGATTTATTCCGATTTTTTTTAAATTTATTTATTTTTAAATTTTTTATAGACTGGTATGGGTATGCTTCGATCCATGCTGGGCAATACAGATGCAGTTGCAGACATTTCACCTGTAGACTACGTCTGCAACATGCTCATTGCGGCTTCCTGGTACACGGGAACACACAGGTAAAAGACGTGGATGATAATTGTCTATCTGCGAAATAGATCTATCAACAAATACATTTTTGTTTGTAGAATATGGAACTTGAGTATCTCAGAAGTCATGATGTGATTAAACCATAATTTTTCCTATGTGGATGATAATTGTCCTGCGAGGGCGCTGTATATCTTGACGAAATAGATCTATCAACAAATACATTTTTTTTTTTGTGGAATATGGAACTTGAGTATCTCAGAAGTCATGATGTGATTAAACCGTAATTTTCCCTTTGTCTGATTATGAACTAAATCAACGAATACTTGAAAAAAGTATCGCCTGTCTTTTTTGTTATTTTACTTTTAAAATTTTTGTTTTTCAGGAAGGAAAAGCAATATTTTGAAATGAGCTAATTCACAAAATAATTGTCAGAAGGTTGGTTTTATAGTAATTTAATGCCTCCTCGTCTGACGATTTAATTTCAGGACATATATTCTTGTGATAATCTTGAGAAATATGTAATTTTTAAGTACTTGGTTTCCTTTCCTCAATTAAAATGGCAATGTCCAGATGAAAAATAACATTTTCAGGAAGTTATCAATAAAATAGCAACAAATATGTGCAATACATCTATAACTACATTTTGAAAATTGTATTTAATTTTATTTCAACTTTATTCCAGTTGTGAAGTATATCACTTTAAATGCCCAAATTTTCTTACTTTTTTCTAGACCAGCAACTCCTCCTATCTACAACTGTGTCACAAGTACAACAAATCCCTCAAGATGGCGTATGATAGGTAGGGACATCTTCCGCATTCTTTCAGCAAGCCCTTAGGCCCCCCAAAAAAGTCTCCGGTTTCTGGTCATTGGTCAGCTTCAAAATTGGTGCGATGAGAACTTTTTATTTTTTTTTTTTTTTTTTTTTTTTTTTTTTGGCCATCTTTTTTTTTTGCCAACAGGGAAATACGTGATGCATTGTATACGCGGGGATCAAATTTCCCGTATACAAAGTATGGCAGCTAAGAGAGGTCTCGCAAATCGGACAAATGTTCATACCCCTATGTGAAAAAATCATTTAAAACACAGCACGGCAGAATTCCAATCAATCCAGCAATTTTAACTGCAATTGGACATTTCATAGCAAAAAACAAAATTTAATTGCTGATGCGCTGGTCTGAGGTGACGCACGCAGAGACCAGAAGCCGTCAAACCAGATACATTTATTTTATTTTTTTGGCATTAACCTTAACTCCTTAGGCATGCAGTAAAAATGTACCCCAATTGTTTGACTTTTTATGGAATTGGTAGAGTAGCAAATGCAAAGCATCCATGGCTTGGCTATACACAGTCCTGAATCCAACAAAATCAGCCGGTGGAGTTTGATGGACTTGGTACAGTAGCAAATGCAAAGCATCCATGGCTTGGCTATACACAGTCCTGAATCCAACAAAAAGCAGCTGGTGGAGTTTGATGGATTTGGTACACATGGCTACATGCTCTATTCACTGGCCTATACTGTGGAGTATTGAATCTGCCAAAATGAAACAAAACCAGGTGGTAGACTTTACTTTTTCCTTTAACTCTTTCTTTATCTTTTACTCCGGAAGGTGCTATTGCTCAATACTACACAAAAACACCCCTTGAGATGACAGTCAGACGACCCAATGCATTCTTCACGCAGAACCCGTAAGGATTGTTCCATTCCATGTTATAGGGTTACCTCATTAAGTGGCTCAAGTCAGATCCACTTTGGTTTGAAGAAAACTTATATTTTTAAGAAAACTTAGGGGCAAAGTCATGGTACAGCCAAGCCGTTGAGAAGCCTGGCCAGGCCCAGGCTACCTGACCTCCTAATCTGTCATTTGTGAGTCCTAATCCTGTAACAATACAGTACCCGCTAGGCTTGGGCGATGACACGATAATATCGAATATCGCGATATTTTTTTTATTCGATTATGATATCGAGAACTTTTTAAATTATCGAGATATCGGCAAAGTGCGATGAAAAAATATATAGGTAAAACTTGTAGCTTTGCATGGTGAGGATGATAAGTAAGACTAATTGCGGTGACACCATGTGGAATCTCAATTGAGTAGTAATTAGTTCTGAAAAGAACTGGGGGTACAACTCGACGTTTCGATCAGTATGCTCTGATCGCGAAGAAAGAAAAAAAAATCGCGATTAAAAAAAAAATTCCTCGATTGTCAGTCGGGTCAGAAATTCCATGGAAAAAACTTATAGAAGTCTTTTCAGCTTTCGGAAGTGAGAAACAAAATCAAACTACTTCTGTGGTAACACTATGAAAATCTCGCTCGGTTAAAATTTCAATAAACACGGTTAAATTATGGGTACCCTTCATTTTAACCTTAATTTAACCGTGTTAGTATACGGTTAAATCGCCTTTAAAAAATTCCTTTGTATTGTCTGTTAAAATG
Organism: Zoroaster sp. YZ-2022; assembly: GCA_029582265.1. Classification (NCBI taxonomy): domain Eukaryota; kingdom Metazoa; phylum Echinodermata; class Asteroidea; order Forcipulatida; family Zoroasteridae; genus Zoroaster; species Zoroaster sp. YZ-2022. The sequence continues at coordinate 40,592,444 of CM055823.1, forward strand.
TGGTTAAAACTCGGTACCTGTTCTGAGATCTACTGAGGGCTTGCTCATTAACTCTGCTGTGAGTTAATCCATTGTTGACAGAGATAATCCCCTTACAAAAGGCTCTGCTTGCCCGAGATTTAACAGTCAATGTTTGTTCAACCATGCTGAAAGAGTATCACGCAGTTCCAGCTATGCCCGCGGTCCATACGAACTTCGGCTGAATTTCGAATTGGGGTAGCGCCGCAGCCAGTGAGGATGTGCACGTTAGTGTTACGTTATTTGCCGCGGCCGCCATTTTAGCGCCTAAAAAGAAAAAGAAAAAGTCCGTCCCCAGTTAGATTGACGTCAGTCAGTCAGCACTGACAACTTTGTCTCTGATCTGAGACTATTTGTGTGTGTGTGTGTGTAATAAACTCTTTCATGGTATATGCGCCATGTTTTTGTCGGGCAAAATTTTTATTTTCGAACTTGCGCCTCGACCCAGCGCCGAACTCACGCACGGTCGGGTCTGTCCGCACGTCCAGTATGTGTGAAGTTAATTCGAGCGCTGGGTCGCACGCAGACGGCAACGAGTGTTCAAATAAACAAATTTGCACCGTCGATCATTGTCATGCCCTCAAAACACTTTTTGATTCACGAGTTTCACTATTACTCAATTTCGCTGGCCAAAACCGCGATTCACAGTAGATACTATCTGAAGATCAGGATCGCTTGGGGTTTTAAATTTTTGGCTACTTGGCTTACCGCCTGGAAAAACCGCGGTTTGCAGTTTTACTGTGAATTTTTTTGAAACAAAGAAAAATAATTACATACTGCTAGATCATTGTCTTTGAAAAACATGGTACATGTATGTGGTTTCAATTCCAATGCATTTCAATGTTAAAATGACAGTCAAGGAAAAAAAAAAAACGACCAACCGGCCTTATGAAATACTTTTACATAGAATTAGGCCTGCAGAGTAAACCACTACCGGTATAATATAGTCTTCGGACTCTGCACTCTTTCCCGGTACATTTTCTCCAGGCACCTGACTAATGTCAGTACATGTACAGAGTACACTGGCTGGGTGGATGCTGGGTGTTGATCAGTAGGCCTATGCTTATTAACTTCATCCTTCATTCCGTCTATCTCTTTCAATACTCTCATAGCCTTGGTTTACGCTTGTTTTCAACTTAAAAAAACAAAAAGTCATGATATCGCGACAGGAGTTGACATCATGTCTGAAAATTTCAACGTGGTACATCCACAAAATAAATTGTTATGGAGAAAATTGAAAAAAATTAAGAATTATATTCTTTGGAGTAGGTCGCAATCCTATTTTCAGTGTTTTTGCCCCAAAAATTATTACGCTTGTTTTCAACCTAAAAACCAAAAAGTCATGATATCGCGACAGGAGTTCACATCATGTCTGAAAATTTCAACGTGGTACATGCACAAAATACATTGTTATGGAGAAAATTGAAAAAAATTAAGAATTATACTCTATGTAGGTGGCAATCTATTTTTAGTATTTTTGCCCCAAAATGATTACGCTTGTTTTCAACTTAAAACCAAAAAGTCATGATATCGCGACAGGAGTTCATCATGTCTGAAAATTTCAACGTGGTACATGCACAAAATAAATTGTTATGGAGAAAATTGAAAAAATTTAGAATTATACTCTATGGAATAGGTGGCAATCCTATTTTCAGTATTTTTGCCTCAAAAATGATTACGCTTGTTTTCAACCTAAAACCAAAAAGTCATGATATCGCTGACAGGAGTTCACATCATGTCTGAAAATTCAACGTGGTACATGCACAAAATAAATTGTTATGGAGAAAAAAGGTACAAAGCCTTGCACATCTACGAAGTTCGAGTGAATCACGCCAAGATCGCCAGTGTGCCGACAAGGCAAGCTTTTAACCGGCCCAACTCAGGCTGATGGTACAGTGGTCAACTCGTTCATCACACTGGCACCCGACTAATGTCAGTACATGTACAATGTACATGTACAGAGTACATAATTACACATTGTACATTGCAACCGTACTGGCTGGGTGGATGCTGGGTGTTGATCAATATGCTTAACTTCATCCCGTCTACCTCTTTCAATACTCTCATAGCCTTGGTTTACGCTTGTTTTCAACTTAAAAAAACCCAAAAAGTCATGATATCGAGGCCTTTGTTCACATTTTGTGAGTAACATGATGATCCAAATCGCTTAACAAATATTTCTATTGCATGACAAGGTATGTGTTCTCGTCAATCAATAAGAACGCTTTCTGGCGCTTATAGGCATTGTACACAGCGCCAGAATATTTATATTGGTTATTATGAGACGATTGTTCTCATAATAATAGAACAAATTGTTACCGCTATGAGCATAGGGCATTGCACACGTTAACTAACTCATTCGTACACACCCTGAGTGCCTTCCAATGACTGGATCAAATTAGCGCGCTGATCTTAGGATGAGAATGTAATTCCAGTTGGACGATAATTTGTTTGGTGACAATCAGTATTTTACACGCAAAGATCTAAATTACAGGTACACGTGACATCATCTGACCAAAACATTTAAAGAAAAGTAGGATGCATGATATCTATTTATTTATTTACTTATATTCATAGTTACTTTTAATAATAATAAGTGCAGGATTTATACCCGAAATATACAAATACTGCCGAAATACCGAGTTTTCAAAATAAAACGCGGTTTTATAAAATCATCCGTTTTCGAGCCCCAGAGCGGGTCAATTTATCCCAACAGTCGAGGCTTACGTTTACTGGTCCTCATCGTATCCTTGTTCTTCGGCAACGATTATTAAAACAACCCATGATAATTAGGAACCCCGATGGATGAATTGTTATTTTAAGTCCAATTGTTAGTATCTGTTTGGCCGCAACATACCTCAGTTCGGTAATCAATGCATTATAATTATTGTCCATTTCCTAATTACACTCTGGAATATGATATATATTATTCTAAACGTATCCCCTTTCCGATGAAAAACAGATTAACAAGTAGGCCTATACCCAAATATACACCTATCACGCACGCCTATCACAGCACGCCATCGCCAACCCATTCTCAGCACAGACACCTATTCTCATATGGGCAAGGTCAGTGGTATTCTGAGCAAATTAGCATGTCCCCGCCGCTGTATACCACTACCAGTGTTTTTTAGATTGAAATTTACAGACACTGTAGTGTGTTTAATCTCTTTATCGCCTCTTGTGTGCAAGTTGTACCGATGCACTTGTTATACTCGGTTAAACCACGGTTAAACTTGCATCCTCATTATCACATTGAACAAAGGTTTACAGTTATGAATAACAAAGGAAATCCTGGCCGGAAACCACTCGGTTAAAACGCGGTGAGAATGCGGTTGAATAGCCAGCTGAAATCAAAGGGTTAAACATGGGTTAAAACACGGTTAAAAAAACATTTAACCGAGTCTCTTTATATTTTAACCGAGGGGATTTTCACAGTGTAAGCCGACTGTCATATCACAAAGGATCCGCCTGACTCGGCGTTGTTTAAAATCCACTGCCACTCAAAGAAATCTATTCAGACGGATTAAGCGTTGGGGATTTGAATGGGGGTATACATTTGATCTAACAATGTGTATAGACAATGTTTACATCTCACTGTCTATCCATGGTGGTCTGTGACTGGCTGGCGCACCACGTGCGAGTACATTATATCATGCATATTTAAATATAACCAGAATATGGGTGTTACATTAAAAATCAACAACAAAATAACATTTGCAGTAATTGCAGGTGCTCTGTGCTCACATTAGTCATGAAATAAATCAAAGCATGGATCGACAGCGGCTTGATCAAAGTTGGGGAATTAGGACACTATTCTATTATACCATACTGGGACTCTTGTCTCGTGACAAAACACTCTTGATAAACCACGTGACGTTTATTTCAAATAGTGTGAGTACAATCTTAAACCAAACTCACATTTTCCGAAGTACAAATGCCGTGTCACAATCACATGTTTTTTTTCTCCACGCACGGTAAGAGACTATGCAGGAACAAACGTAGTCACGTGTTTATACTATGACATAGTCACGTGGAACGCGAGTCACGTGAACTTGGGCTGATGATTTAATTGTGACGCACAATGCAGTAACCGTCCCATATAATTATTACACAAACGAATTTGGCAATGGTGCACTCGTGAACGGCGCGATTCCACGTGTCTCTCAGGTAAGCACTGGCAATTTATTGTGACACGTGTATATGGGTACATTCCTGCTATTATCTGCTCTAAAGTACTTATGCGTGAAAAAAATAATCGTGATATTATCGCAAATCGCGATATATATTTGACGATATATCGTGGATGAAAAAAATCAATATCGCCCAAGCCTAGTACCCACCATTTAACATAACCTGGGATTCTGGAAGGCCTATAGCCCAGCTTATTATACCATAGAGAAAGGATATCTCTACGATTATACTGGCTGCAGTTGGGAACAAAAGACAGCGGAGGTGTCAATCAAGTCTGTGTTAACAAGAAGAGCCATTTGAGATCTATTTATTATTAAAGGGTCTTTTGTGATCAGATAGTGGATTATATAGGCCTCTAGGCCTGGGCAAAGCGAGGGCCTGGCCGGGCTTCTCAAAGGCTTGGCTGTAGCATACTTCCTCCCTAAGAAGCATATACTGGAATAATAGTGAAATGTTGTGGTAGTGAAAATAGTACTTGGATTAGGAGCCGTCCAAAGTTGTCAAGATGTTCAAGGTAGTACAGAGAGTACGCCTTTTCAAGATCCCTCCCCACCCTCCCCTCAAAGTAGTACTTATCACCATTTTATTTTACGTGCACTTTTTCCCATTGTTTATAAATATCAACATAAAAGCAGGCCTCCTAGCGAAATCTATAAAACCTATAAAAACCTATATTTCAAAATGGGAACCTTTATATCTCCCCAAAAACCTATATAATATTATATAATTCTTTTATACTGAACAGTAAAAGAAACGTCGTATGAATACAAGATATCAACAGGTATATTTTGTAACGTACACAAATATGACGGGGGATATGAGTAAGTCATTTTCCTTTCTGTCATCGCCACAGTCCGGTGAATGTTTTTGTGCATGTTTGCCTTTGGGGCTGATCACGTGATGGTCACGTTCAAGTGTGTGCATAACAATACCTTGTGTGGCCACCATGAGAGATGACCACAGATACACATCTCCTGTACATGGAGTGAACAAGGCGGTTGATAAAGGCCATTGGGATCTGGGCCCATACCCTCAGGAAAGCTGCACTCAGTTCAGCTACAGTTGTCGGCCTTGGGCGCACTTCATTAAGTCGTCTTTGGATCTCGTCCCACAAGTGTTCTATGGGGTTCAAATCCGGACTGAGGGCAGGCCAAGGCATGGTTCTGATGTTGAACTGCCGGAGAAAGTCCCTGGTTGCTCTTGCAGTGTGGGGACGGGCATTGTCATGCTGGAAGACACGATTCTGGTGGCGTGCGAAATACGGCACAACGTGAGGTTTCACAACTTGATCGATGTACCGGACAGCCGCGACCCCATGACCTCTACCTGGACTGATGTTCTGAAAGACCACAGGTCCAACTTTCTGGTGAAGGCCAATACCTCCCCAAACCATGATGCTTGGTCCCCCCCCTCGGGTCTCTTTCTATCACACATGCATCTGCGTAACGTTCACCCCTCCTTCGCCAGACCCTAGTTCTGCCATCTGCCGTGGAAATGCAGTAACGGCTTTCGTCGGAGAAGAGGATGGTTATCCATTGCCGGTGATGCCAATGTTGACGCTGCATGGCCCATTGCAGACGTTCCTGTCGGTGACGATCTGTCAGAATCGGACCCCAAGCCGGACGACAACAAGACATGTTGGCGGCCAAACGGCGTCGGACCGTGTCGTCACTAATGGGTCGCGGGTGGGTCCCAATGGTCTGACGAGCTGTTTCCGTGGCCCTGGTGAATCGGTCCTGGAGATGTTGGCGCAGGATATACCGATCCTGTCGAGGCGTTGTAACCCTGGGCCGACCACTGCGAGGACGGTCATTTGTACTGTTGGTGGTGTTGTATCGCTGCCTCAGACGTTCGATAGTTCGGACATTGCAGTTAAAGTCATTAGCAATGACCTGGGCACTTTGGCCAGTGTGCAGACGTCCAATGGCTTGTTCACGTTGGTTTGCGGTTAATCGTGGCATGCCTGTTGCATCCAAAGAACAACTGGCAGTCCATCAATTCAGGATGCCTTTTATACCCATAGCTATCACGAGATGCACAGGCACTTCGATTGTGTCGGGAAGTGTTTGCATCCACCCACCATGGCCGTTTACATACCGGATGCTTTGAAAACCATTCAAGTCGCATTCCATCCGCCTATAGGATTTTCAGGCACAGTCATGATTCAGAATGATGTTAGACTGCATATTTCCCGAAAACGATACATGTAAAACTCTTGTGGTTGAGTTATGTCAACGATTTAAAATCACGACGTTTCTTTTGCTGTTCAGTATATATAAACCTATATTTTTAATCTCCTGCAACACATTTTCAATGTCCTCATAAAATCCTTGTAGCTTTGAAGAAAAATTACTTCCTAAGTGTAAAGAGATGAAGCCAAACTGTAACATGTGTACCGCTCTTAGATTTTCTGCCGGACAGGGTATGGGGTAAATGTACTTTGTTGCAAAAAGTACTCAGAGGGTAGGCAATTTACCAAAACACTTGTTACTTTAACACTAGTAATTACGGGAAATAACCTATAAAAACCTATATTTTGGCATTTTGGTAAACCTATAATAACCTGTATTTTGCTTAAAAAACCTATGATTTACCTCTGTACATTCGTGAATCTCAATCTGTTGACTCATTCAAGAAGAACTTAAAAACTCATCTTATGTGTATTGCCTATAAGGACTACTGACATTCATATATGTATTTTTTATCTTTTGTTTAGTATTATATTGCATTTGCTATTGTATTGTTATGCTATTGTATGATTTCTTGTTTACTGTAAAGCGCCTTGAGCACTTCTTGGTGGATATGTGCGCATTATAAATCTTCTGTATTATTATTATTATTATCTTTAAAAAACCTATATTTTGTAGATTAGGCACTGGGAGGCCTGTAAATGTTGACAACTTTGGCCGGTCCCTTAATTGTAATAATAATAATAATAATAATAATAATAATATGTGGACTTATATAGCGCACGTATCCACCAACTGAGTGGTGCTCAAGGCGCATTATATTATTACCCCTGTTCATCAGGCTCATAAGGCTCACAAGGCTCATAAGGCTCATAAATCATTCCTGAAACCATCTCAGCTCCCTGGGGAGTATACAGCTCAATTGCTGCCATTACAGCGCATATAGGGCTAATCAACCAACTCTGCCCTCACAGGTACCCATTTAACCCCTGGGTGGAGAGAAGCAATTATGGTTAAGTGTCTTGCTCAAGGACACAAGTGTCACGGCCGGGATGAAACTTTGGTAGTAAAAATGAACAAATGCTAGGAAAAGTGGTTGTAAATGGTTCTTAATTTATTTATTTATTTTTTATTTATTTTTTTTTGTTCAGGCTCATCTTCAATTACTGGCATATTGTTGGATCCAAGATTCCCAGTTACTTCATGGATATGATTCTTCAATTGAAAGGAAAGAAGCCAAGGTACGTTAACCCTAACTCCCCAGACAACAAAGCTAGTTGGAGGATTTTGAAGGATTTTTATTGTTTTAGTACAATGCCTAGGGAGTTAGGGTTAAGGAAGGCATTTTATCTAAGCAGGAGGTCGTGGGTTTCGGATCCCGCCCGAGTCCCCTGTGAAGTTTTTCACAGCCACTCGGAAAGCACTGAGTATGCAGTGCTATACACATGTCAGTGTATGGCAAAATTAAATCAATTGTTTATCACCCAACGCAAGAATTTCACCAGGCCATTTTATGATTATCGGGTTTAAACCTTGATAAGGCCTGTGATTTCTCAGGATTTTTCCTGATTTCAGGATTTGAAGTATTTTGATCATTGGGCCAAAAAACCTGTGATTTCTCAGGATTTTGTACAAATCTCCCTTTGCCTCAAAATTTTCTTGAAAGAAGAGAAGTAGCCACCAAGGAAAGAAAGAAGTAGCCTGTATTATGTCCCAAACCTCTAGTTTCTCAAGTTGTTTGTGGGGGATGTGGAGAGTCTGTAAATCCTCCAAAATTAAACATCCAGGAGGTTCAGGGGGCTTTGTCCTCTAGACCACAGGGAGACCCAGGCCCGCTACCCACAGGAGGTTCAGGGTGATTTGTCCTCTAGACCAAAGGGAGACCCAGGCCCGCTACCCACAGGAGGTTCAGGGGGGCTTTGTCCTCTAGACCAAAGGGAGACCCAGGCCCGCTACCCACAGGAGGTTCAGGGGGCTTTGTCCTCTAGACCAAAGGGAGACCCAGGCCCGCTACCCACAGGAGGTTCAGGGGGCTTTGTCCTCTAGACCACAGGGAGACCCAGGCCTGCTACCCACAGGAGGTTCAGGGGGCTTTGTCCTCTAGACCACAGGGAGACCCAGGCCTGCTACCCACAGGAGGTTCAGGGGGGCTTTGTCCTCTAGACCACAGGGAGACCCAGGCCTGCTACCGTTATTTCAGGATTTTTTAATTGTGTCAAATCACACCCATGAAAAAAGTATTTTGTCAGGTCAGTTTCAAAATCAGTGCGGTGATGCACTTTATTTATATTTTTGGGTAATCTTTTTTTTTTAAGTGATCAAAACATGTTATGTGAAACTCTCACACAATGCCATCGTTAAAATGTTTCATATGATTGGAGGATATTTATTAGGGCTGTGCCGGGTATCCGGATACCCGACCGAAACGGTCATTACCCGGTTCCATTTTCGGTTCCAATTACCCGTAAACGACTTTTAAAAATTCGGACATAACATTTGAGCGGTGCAAACAGAAATCTGTGACTCTTGAACAATGCACTTGTGCAGACAATTATCTTTAAATTCAAGAGATTACACTCCAATAAAGAAAAGATCGATAGTATGGTATCCTCTGTATTATAAAAGTCAATTTGTTACCATTTACAGTACGTGTATTTGTACACCACCATGTATTTGTACACCAACAAAAATGAAAACGGGTATCCAGGTATCCGAAGTTTCCTGATTTCGGGTATCCGGTTCCAAAAATATCCGAAAACGCACAGTCCTAATATTTATAACCAAAACAAAACATTAGGCATTAAAAGGACAGTATCGTCACGATCAACAGGGCATGGAATCGGAGTGCTAGTTTTAGATTAACTCAGTGACTGAAAATAATATCCCACGTGATAAGGACATATTACCGTTGATGCTGCATACATCAGCCAGTAATTTTCAGTCACTGTGTTCATCTTAAACTGGGACACTGATTCCATGCCCTGTTGAAAGTCTGCTCTGATCTTGAGGATAATGTACCTTTAATTTATTAAATTCTTGCTCTTCACAAGATAATCACAAGTGAAAAATGTGTTTTCAATTCTCTTTTCTGTGCTTGATTATTTTTTTTCATGTCAGGATGGTGAAGATGTGCGACAGAATCTCCAAAAGTGTGGATACGCTAAAGTACTTCACAACCAACCACTGGGAGTGGAGTAATCACAATCTGGATGCATTACAAGCCATCTTGTCCGAGGAAGACAAGAAGGTAAGAATGAAGGAGGGTTGGGATTGTGTGGGTGGGGTGAGTGGGTAGGTTTAGTGCATTTGGAAGCTGTGAGTTGGTTTTGGGTGGGGGTTGGTGGGTTGTGGGTGGGTTGGGTGGTTTTGTGAGTGGGTTGTGCGTGGATTTCTCTTGATTTTTCCTGATTTCACGATATTTTACAAATCTCCTTTTGCCTCAAAATGTTCGTGAAAGAAGGGAAGTAGCCACCAAGGAAAGAAAGAAGAAGCCCGTATTGTGTCCAAACCTCTAGTTTCTTGTTTGTGGGGATGTGGAGAGTCTGTAAATCCTTCAAAATAAAAACATCCAGGACGTTCAGAGGGGCTTTGCCCTCTACACCACATGGAAACCCTGGCCAGCTACCAATTTTTCAGGATTTTGTTACTTTTGTCAAATCACACCCCCTGATGTGGGTTGTGGTAGGGTAAGTGGGTTGTGAGTGGGGTTGGTGCATTGGGTTGTGGGTGGGTGCGGTTGGTGCGTGGGGTGTGTGGGTGGGGTTGGTGGGTTGTGTTGTGGGTGGGTTGTGTGGGTGGGTTGTGTGGGTGGGGTTGATGGGTTGTTGTGAGTAGGGTTGATGGGTTGTGGGTAGGGTTGGTGGGTTGTGGGTGGGGGTTGTGGGTGGAGTTGGTTGGTTAAGGGTGGGTTGATGGGTTGTGTGTGGAGTTGGTGGGTTGTGGATCATGTTGGTGGGTTGTGGGAAGGTTTTGGAGTGGGTTGCTGGGTTGTGGGTGGCTTTGGTAGGACATGTCTCTGATGAGCTCATGTATTAATTTAATTCACTTGCAGGTCTTCTACATTGATGTGCGTCCTCTACACTGGGAGAGCTACATCGAGACGTACTGCGTTGGTACCAAGCAGTACTTGCTGAAGGAAGATCTTAATTCCATACACATTGCAAGGAGACACATCAGAACGTAAGACCACCGGCCAATTTCACAGAGCTGCTAAGCAGATGAAATTGCTTACCAAAAATATTTTCTTGGAATTACCAGCCAAACTTGCACATAAAATGAATGCATTTGGCCAGTAGTCTGTTTTGTAATGCTTAGTGAAAATGTTTGCTAAGCAAAATCCTCTACTAAGCAGCTCTATGGATGTGGCCCACATTCATAGATCTGCTTAGCAACGGCGACTTAGAAACAAATTGCTCAGCAGGTTTGTTGGTAATTACCAGCCAAACTTCCATTCAAATTGTGAATATTTTGGCTGGTAGTCTGTATATTAACCCTCCAAGCTACAAGGGTCGAAATCAGTCAAAATGTTGATATACTTGCCAAGGTATATCTAGTGCACTTGAAAGTCGAACACTGTCAAATCTTACATGTAGTAAGTATATTTACAGGTCAAAATGAGTCGACCGTTTTTGACTGGTAAAAGCATTGACTGGTATCGTCTAAATGACAGTAAAAACCAGTCAACAATGCCCCTGTGTGCACATTTGGGTCAACAGTCAAAACAGGCAGTTGACTGATTTTGACCACTGTAGCTACTTGCCACTAAAGTGCAGCTGTAGTAGGAGGGTTAAATAAAAATATTTGCTTAGCAAAATGCTATTTTGTTGCAGTTCTATCAAATTCACCGAAGTTTTTATTAATTTCTTTTTTCTCATACCTGTTGCCTTATCCAATCAATTCAATCTTTATTTCACTTTATCACTATGTTGAACTAAGCTTGGGTGGTAACATGATAATATCAAATATCACAATACCTTCTTTTTTATTCGATTACAAAATGGAGAACTTTTCAAGTTATCGAGATATCGGAAAATTGCCATTAAAAAATATATATATATATAGCGATTAAAAAAACCTTGACATTGTTCAAAATTAGGCCAGTCTTTTCAGCTTTCAGAAGTGACAAACAAAAGCGAACTATTGATTTGATTTGATTTAATTTAAGCGAACAACTTCAGAAGTACATACACGCTATGCAAACGAATTTATGATTTATTGTGATGCTTGTAGAGGGGGTACATACCTGTGGTTATCGGCTCTAAAGCAATCATGCATGAATGAAAAAAAAATCACGATACTATCGAAAATCGTGATATATGTTTGCCGATATATCGTGGATGAAAAAAATCAATATCGCCCAAGCTTATGTTGAACATTAATTTTAAACTAATGACCCAGTTTAACTAAATTTTCTTTGCTATCTCATAGTTTTAAAGAAATAGTGTTAAAGTTGTAGCAGAATTTCTTTTTGCGTTGTTAATAGTACTGGTTACAAATTTGTGTGTTTTTGAGTTACACTGTACCTCTGCACTGTGCATTGCAAACGGATTTCTGTAAAGATCTTGATGCCAAACTAGCGCGGTTGAGTTTTATTATGGATGAGAAGTGGGGTTTGGGCCAAATCTGGGTTGATGTGCTAGCGACTGATGAGATACTCATGATTTGTTTTCGCTTGTCTCCTCCAGCCTTCGCAACCTCCGCTGGATGTTCAACACCGTCTTGCTCATCATCTTCTGGCGTGTTCTCATCGCCCGTTCCCAGATTGCCCGCAACCTGTGGTACTTTGTTCTTAATCTCTTCTTCAAGTTCCTCCGGTACTGTCGTGCCACAAGCTCCACCCACTAGAAGAGTAACTCCACCTCTAGAGAAGTAGTTAGCCCCCATTCCATTTGGGGCTACACATAGTGTATTTAGATTACCCCCTAGGTCTTGGTAAAATGGTCTAAATTCGTCTACGCTGCAAGCTCTGCCTACTGTGAGGTTAGCCCCACCTTTTATGAGTAGCTCCACCCATTGTGAGTGTAGCTCCGCCCATTATGAGAGAAGCTCTCATAAGACGGTAAGCCCTCTTAATTCTGCTTTGCATCAAGATCTGCCTTTTATGAGATTGGCTCCACCCATTGTGGGAATGGCTCCATCCATTCTGACAGTGGCACCACCCATTCTGACAGTAGCTCCACCCAGTATGAACATAGCTCCTCCCATGGATGATCAACTAAACCCACAGATGTCTTTTGTAAAGATAATAGCTTTTATCAGAGGGATACATTTTTGTAAATTGATACTATGTGGCATAAGTTTCTCTACCAAGCTCTGTTCAGATTAATTCTATCCATAGATTACATCTACCTATTTGTAATAAACTCCGAAAACTTGAAGGGTTCCTCATTTTTAAATATTTAAGTATATTACTGCATCAAAGTCTCCCCCCAAACCGATAAGCTCCACCCACACCGATAAGCTCCACCCACACCGATAAGCTCCACCCACAAGAGGTTGGCTCCACCCAATAAAGAAATAATTAGTAATGCATTCACTATTGGTAAAACTTGTAGCTTTGCATGGTGAAGAGGATACATAAAGGACGGTTCATACTTCACACGAAAGCGAATGCAAAGCGAATTCTCATGGTACTCATGGTATCGTAAAACTAGCCTCCCGAGATGATCCCTGGAGCGTTTGATTTTCCCTTGGCTTCGCCTCGGGAAAATAGAATGCTCTAGGGATCACCTCGGGAGGCTAGTTTTACTGTACCACTCGTAGCAGTCAATATTTGTATACTAGGTTCTATATAACACCCAAGTAGATCCTCGTCATTTGATTGGAGGATTGTAGGTCACGCGGCATTCATTAATTAAACCGTTGCATGGCCTACGTCATCAACCGTGCATTTTGGTTCCATTCACCATGCATTTTTGTTCCATTTGATCTATTGCACGCTAGACCACATCATGCACAGCAGTACAAAACGCCCTCTTTTGACAAGACACAACCATTCGAGCAAACCGTGCATCATCAGCCGAAAAATAAAGTAGTGGATGCCAGTATACAATCTTGTATACTTTGTCTGTTCTTATAGTTTTATTCTCCAATCAAATGACAAAGATCTACTTGGATGTTATATAAAACAAATAATGAATGTTTTGCATTCGTGCAACGGAGAGAATATTTTTATTCGTTGAAAGATGGAATGTTCCATTCAACTCGGCTTCGCCTTCGTTGAATGGAACATTCCGTCTTTCAGCTCATGAAAATATTCTCACCATTGCACTCATAAACATTCATTTGTATAATATGCGCTATCCTCTTCGGAAGTAGATGCGTCAGATGTTCCACTCACGACTCCTAGGCAACAGTTATTCACTGTGTAATTACAATACACTGGAGAACCTTTATTTCACATTTTTCACAATTTCAAAACAATTCTATTGCTGAAATGGTAGCCTTTTGTTTCCAATCTTCGGCAAAACAAACTATAAAACAGTTAATATGCACTTTACAATTTCTTCTGGAATTCTCCAAAGGAAAAGTGGACAATGCATTTTTCTATGTTAGCATTTGTATAAAACCACTCTGTTGTATAGGAGGTGTGGCTAATGTCAAAATGACGTCACACTTGCTAACTGGATTGGTAACCCCAAAAAAACATAATTGGTTACAGTTTCTGTCTAAAGTGATATTCATTTTCAGGGGTGAGATTGGGCAGTTTTGAAAAATCCACATAAATTTTGCTAGGGGTATTGGGGCCGCTGTTGTGAACAGCGCTGGGGTGAAATCTATAGTTCTGAGTGTTTGCTTTGCTTTCCTTTATTGCTTAAATCTTTAAAAATCCGTCGGATCACAACATTGCGATTTATGAAAATCCGGACAAATCACACCCGAGGTTTTAGTAAAATTAGTGAAGAATTCTTCCAACTTCAAGACACAAAAATTCCAAGTTGGAATGAATCCAAACAATGATGACACGTTGAAATAAGCTGAAACAAGTTGGGTTTTTTTTGTGTGCATATCGCTAGAGTCTTACAAAGTATGGATATATTTGCAGACATTTTACCAAAATGTGGATATAAATAAACTTACATTATGCTTTCAAGAGACCAACATTATATTTAAAAAACCGTATCAAATGTCACAATCTATTGTATTTTGCCTGAGATTAATATATATATATACTTCATTTTATAAAAATCTTATTGCCAAGGAAGTTCTTATTTTGCTAAAGCTATGGATTCAAAAGTTTTAGTCGTATGGTGACTTTAAAATGAAAATCAAATGAGAACCAAATGAAAGTCGAAATGAATCATTTTTGGTTGAAGTAATTACGGTAATTAATTTATGAATTTGATGTTAAATTATTCTATATTATAAATTTTGTGTAAGAAGTGTCTCCAAAACATGGAATGCTTGGCATGTTCCATTGGAATAGTCACTGCTCCCATCTGGAATCGGACTTTTAGTCAAGTACTTTTTCATGAGTGAGTATGGAGTGCCATGGTCGAGTGGTTTAGAGCATCGGATTTGTGTTCTGATGGCTGAGTCGTCAGAATGTGGGTTCGAATCCCAACCCGCGACCGGGGTGCTTGTGTCCTTAAGCAAGACACTTTACCATAATTGCTTCTCTCCACCCAGGGGTAAATGGGTACCTGTGAGGGCAGAGTTGGTTGTTGTGTTTGATTAGCCCTATATGCGCTGTAATGGCAGCAATTGAGCTGTATACTCCCCAGGGAGCTGAGGTGGTTTCAGGAATGATTTATGATCCTGATGAGCAGGGGTAATAATATAATGCGCCTTGAGCACCAGTTTGGTGGTTACGTGCGCTATATAAGTCCACATTATTATTATTACTCCAACTCTATTGTTCTAGTTGAGTACTTTTCATGAGTACGAGTACAGACAAATTTACTTGAGTGTGAGTACTCCAACTCTGTTGTTCTAGTTGAGTACTTGTCATGAGTACGAGTACAGACAAATTTACTTGAGTGTGAGTACTCCAACTCTGTTGTTCTAGTTGAGTACTTTTTCATGAGTACGAGTACAGACAAATGTACTTCAGTTGAGTATGAGTATGAGTGAGTATGAGTTTGATTACTACAACTTGGTCATGGTCTTTTTACTGGGAACAGGCGATGTTCCATCAGTCGAATTCCAAAAGGACCGCTACATAATGTTCAATTAAGGTTTCTCCTTCTGATTGTTTACGCTGTATGGGATTTGAAAGCATATCCTTTAGAAATATTGAACATTCCTTTGGCAATGCTCTGTGTTCTGGAAATGGAATCATGTTTTGTTCAACACCAGAATGCTGATATTGTCATGGTGAAGTATTTATTGTTGTAATTGTACTAAATGTGACCCGCTCTGGCAAAACCTGAAACTTCTCGGCATTTACCGTAATGCGTAACGGCCATGAAAATGTCAGAAACTGACCCCCATACCCAGGGACCAGTTCGGCATTTACCATAATGCGTAACGGCCATGAAAAGGTCAAAAACTGACCCCCATACCTAGGGACCAGTTCGGCATTTACCATAATGCGTAACGGCCATGAAAATGTCAGAAACTGACCCCCATACCCAGGGACCAGTTCGGCATTTACCATAATGCGTAACGGCCATGAAAATGTCAGAAACTGACCCCCATACCCAGGGACCAGTTCGGCATTTACCATAATGCGTAACGGCCATGAAAATGTCAGAAACTGACCCCCATACCCAGGGACCAGTTCGGCATTTACCATAATGCGTAACGGCCATGAAAATGTCAGAAACTGACCCCCATACCCAGGGACCAGTTCGGCATTTACCATAATGCGTAACGGCCATGAAAAGGTCAAAAACTGACCCCCATACCCAGGGACCAGTTTGGGATTTTCATGTCACCATATAGAGCATTTTCTCTAGATTTTGATGGAAAAATCCTGAAATGTCATTGGGAACAATAAATTTGGGAGGTCACTTTTGAAAATTGGGTCCAAGTTTAGGGTTTTGCCAGAGCCAGTCACAAATATTGTGTAACGCAGCTTCCTATTCTAGCAGCTTATTCCTGAGAAAGATGCAGGAAAAAAATTAACGTTCTTGTAATTAATATTTAAGAAAAACTAAATTTCCATATATTAGGGAATTTCTTGCATTATGTATCAACAACTAAACCAGAAATTTAAGGGAAAAAAATAAATTTCCATATTTTGGGAATGTTTTGTAATATATGAGAAAAATTTTATAGGGCGTGTTCTCAGTGCCAAAATTCATTGAACGAACACGCTGATCAGTGCATGAGCCACATACGGATACGTGTTACCATGTGCGTTTACACAGCGTACGCACATAATGCGTATTTTGTTTGAAGGACCCGCCACATGTTTACGCGATGCTGTGCGATGATCATTCTACATCCGCCCAATTTCAGACTGCGGCCATCTTTGTCATGTTCCACGTATCCAATAGCAATGATGAATACTGATTCTCATTATACAAAAAAGGGACCCGACTTGGTTTACATTGATTTCACTGGGAGAAAACCAAGATGGCTGGAACCATGACAATGCTCTATTGAAATTATCGGTAAATTTATTTGACAGTTGAAGTAAAACTATAAAATGTTTACTCAAAACAATTTAGGGAACACCGGAATAATCTCATTTAAAGCAAGATCATTTATTTCAGATAAACACAATGTTTCACAGAATTGATGAGAAACAACTGCACAATGAAACTGATGATAAAGGATGCATGTAGTGATTACACATTTCATGACATGAATACTGAAAGAGAGAGGGGGTTGCAAATGAAAATCCCAGTTCATGGAACATTTCAAACCTATTTGATGTTAAAAATCCGGTGTTCCCTAAATTGTTTTGAGTATAAAGGTTTACAACTAATTTTTGTTTAGTCAGCTGAGCATATTGTTTCAGATGTTTATTAAAAATTCCCTAATAAATATTCATACTAAAGAAGAGATCTTTGTGTCTTTGTTTGAGAACTCCATGTTTAACACTGTTAAGTCACTGTAATATACTATTGGTAATTTAAAAAAAAACTAAATTTATCAGGTTTTTTTTTTACATTCAAGGGGCAGTATCGTAACGATCAGGGCAGAATTTCAACAGGGCATAGAATTGGTGTCCTATAGTTTAAAATGAACCATAGTGACTCATTTTTGCAGCAGCAACGGTAATATGACCTTATCATGTGGGTTATTATGGCAAGCACTGACCTTGCAATCACTACAACAAACCTGGATGTACATGTACCATGGAAAGGCAAGTATGCCTAATAACCTCAATCCTCCACTTCAGCAAAGAGCATATAGCATGTAACCTCAATCCTTCAAAATCCTTCACTTTGGCAAAGAGGATTAGGGAAGGTTAAGGTTAATCTAAAACTAACATTCTGATTTCATGCCCTGTTGATCATGACAATACGACCCCTTTAATATTTGGTGCTAATATTTTAGAGAAACTTTTTGGGGTAAAAAAATCTTGGAGGTTACATATATACTGACGTCAAGGTACAAATTAAATGATTTTCCCGATTTCAGGATATTTTTACAAATCTTCCTTTGCCTCAGAATTTTCTTGAAATAAGAGAAGTAGCCACCAAGGAAAGAAAGAAGAAGCCTGTATTGTGTCCAAACCTCTAGTTTCTTGTTTGTATGGATGCAGAGAGTTGATAAATCCTCCAAAATTAAACATCCAGGAGGTTCAGGGGGCTTTGTCCTCTAGACCAAAGGGAGACCCATGCCCACTACCCAGAAATGGATCTTATCAATAGAGGGCGCTTCAGGTCTACAATAATAATAACTGATGAGCTACATTAGTTTACATGCTGTTCAAAGCAATTTATTTGTTCCATAGAGCATTTTCATACATCAATGTACATTTGTAGTGTTAATTGATTTTGGCATTGCACACTAGTTGGGGTATAAAGGGAAAAATCGGATCAATTATTCATCACCCAACAAGATTATTTCATCAATCTATAAATGTAGTCCTTGCGATTTTCACAATGCTATTTAATCAATAATTATATTAATGTCTCTTTATTGAGACCCACCCCAGCATTGCATACACTCGTTCATCAAATTTATTAGAATTTCTCTCAAAAAGAGAGTGAAATCATGGTCTTGCGTGGGAAGTGTGTGAATTCCGTTCACAATTCATAAAGAAGAGATTATCACAGTACCGTTCTTGAAACAAATTGTTAAAAATCGGTCCACTTGATCAAACTGAAAATACAAGGTCTGGATTTTCTTTAAAGACTTATTTGAAAAAGCAACACAGAAAATAGAGAACTAACCCAATACTATCCATCAAAAATATTGAAAAGTTCAAATAAAGCAATTTTGGTGTCCAAAATAGACCGGTGCCTTTCAAACTATTATTTACAGTGATTTTATCATTGGAAGTAGGGGAACTAGACAAAAATGGATGTCATTTTTCATGAAGCGGCCATCTTGGTTTTCCAATACACAAGTCTATGGGATTCAAAATGAGGCTCATGTCCAAAATAGACTGGTGCCTTTCAAACTGTTATTTTTATAGTGATTTTATCACTGGAAGTCAGTCAGGGAACTAGACAAAAATGGATGGTGTCATTTTTCACTCAGCGGCCATCTTGGTTTTCTAATACACACAAGTCTATGGGAATCAAAATGAGGTTTGTGTCCAAAATAGACTGGTGCCTTTTCTGTACTGTGAATTTTTGTAATGAATTGTAATTAGCAGTCAGGGAACTAACCCAATACTATCCATCAAAAATATTGTAAAGTTCAAATAAAGCAATTTTGCAAAATTTACAGAAAATTTGTCTTGTGTTTTCATGAGCAATGAAGCAGTTTTCAAAAGAAAAATATTGTTTAATACAAATCTTTGCATGTATATGAACCATTTCTGCACAACATCCCACAGAAAAATCCAAAAACCATAAAAATAGGAGCAGTACTTTAATATAAAGTCAATGTCAAATACGCACGATCAACGACACCACCAAAATGAATTTATAACTGTGATTTACATATATGGCAGAAAGGAAAAAGTTACATTTTTTTTCTTCTTAATTGTCTTTAAACACATATTTACAGTCAAGATATTTTATGCGTTATAAAAAGTGAGTCAATGTATAACTGGAGATCATAAACTGTGCACAAAAATAAACAGGTATGTACAGTTTTTATTTCTGACAAATTTATGTGCACCCTTAAAAAATGTGTGTTTGTAAAATATTCACAATTGACTGGAAGTTTTGCCGATAACCAAGCCATTAATATGTACAGTCCTACGAGAGCCAAGCAGGTGCATTCTGTACGAGTCATTCACTGCAGTGATATCTCAAATGTGGAATACGTACATTTGATTGCTAGCTAGACCATTATGTAATGCAAGCGTTTACATCTGTGGGTGCGGTCGAGTAGCTTCCCCGGGTCGACCCCGGGTCTGACTTTGGTGCGTTCGAGTAGGTCAGACATCATTGCCGGGGCTTACCTGGGTCAGCCTCACGAAGCAGGTCAACTGACCCGGGTAAGTGACGTGACGTCACTTTGAGAATATTCTGAATGGCCGCCATCTTTGTTTTCAGTGCGGCAATTTCGTGAAGTTTTTGACATACATTTTCATCCCTTGAACAATGAATTTGTGAGTAGAGACTGTTCTTGTACTAAAAGACGTGTTGTTTTGTACAAACCTGAGAAGTAATAAGATCATTAGTTCCTTTATTTTTTACCCGGGAAAGAATTATTTTGTGATCGTTTCATTGTAAATATTTTTGTTTACAAAGTCCGTGTGACCTTTGACATTCTTCACATCGCTTTAACGACCACAAGAGGGTGAACGTTTGACAGGATGCTCGTTCGATTAGGTCGTACTTGGGGCTCACCCGTGTGACGTACTCAGGCTACCTCAGGGAAGCTACTCGAATGTACCCTATACAAGTCTTTGGCAGGAAGCAATAACTAATCATTCTGTGCGAAGTACAGCTGCAGCGTAATTTGCAGTCCTACAGCAGCAAAACCAGGCAGGCCCTTTGCTCGCTTGCTACAGCGGTTGCTCTCTTACTGTCAATCACCGGTCTACAGAGGGCAGTATATACCAATCCATCAAGGGTTCATCTTCCCATGAAGGTTACCCATGGATCGACTCTTCATGCTGAATGACCTGATGAACAACAAATAGAGAAAGAGCAAAGAAATGTAAAGCAGGTGTGTGCAGCGGCGTAGCCACGGGGGGGCACATGCCCCCCCACAAATTTCCAGGTGCCCCCCCACGAAAAATCCTCATAGTGCCCCAAAAAATAGAAAAGAAAAAGAAAAGGGAAACCCATACCCCCCCACTGAAAAAGTCCTGGCTACGCCGCTGGGTGTGTGATTGGGCAGTTTTGAAAAATCCACATCAATTTTGCTTAGGGGTATTGGGGTCGCTGTTGTGAACAACGCTGGGGTGAAATCTATAGTTCTGAGCATTTGCTTTGCTTTCCTTTATTGCTTAAATCTTTAAAATCCGGAGGATCACAACATTTGTAAAAATCCGAAACTCTAGAAAAATCCAGACAAACCACACTCCTGGTAAAGACTTAATAATTCAGAATAAGATACCTGACAATTAAACAAATGCTAAAAGAGAGAATATGAAATCAGACAGGACAGAGAATATCTTCTTTATTTCAAATTTTGCTAATCACCGTGGGCTGGAATATTTGCACTGATATATTTCCACAATTTGTCAAAATTTTTAGAAATTAAAAGTTTGGAAAAAATGTCACACTTACGGTATTCTAACTGGAGGCTTTTTCAGATTGTCCGTTCTCTGTAGACGCATCGGTCCCCTATTGCCTGCTGGTGGTTGGTTCTCCTGCGATAACTGAAATCTGTCCAAGAAGACAATAAAACAAACGAAACATGAGATATGAAGCTATGACAAACAAATACTGTTAGCAGCCATTTTGGTATTCCAATACACAAGTCAATGGGAATCAGAATGAGGCTGGTGTCCAAAATAGACTGGTGCCTTTCAAACTGTATTATTTACAGTGATTTTATCATTGGAAGTCGGGGAACTAGACAAAAATGGATGTCATTTTTCATGAAGCGGCCATCTTGGTTTTCCAATACACAAATCTATGGGATTCAAAATGAGGCTCATGTCCAAAATAGACTGGTGCCTTTCAAACTGTTATTTTTATAGTGATTTTATCACTGGAAGTCAGTCAGGGAACTAGACAAAAATGGATGGTGTCATTTTTCACTCAGCGGCCATCTTGGTTTTCTAATACACACAAGTCTATGGGAATCAAAATGAGGTTTGTGTCTAAAATAGACTGGTGCCTTTTCTGTACTGTGAATTTTTGTAATGAATTGTAATTAGCAGTCAGGGAATCAGATTGATATGAGTCTTCTGGCTCAAAGACCACAATGGAAGCTATTTTTCTGCTCATTCCAGTGATACCAAAAATAAACTTACTTGGTGTAAAGCTGATGATGGTGTCAATTTATCATCCCTATAAATAAATTTGTCTTCTACATTCCAACAACTTCACAACAACATACTTTTTACTTCAAATCAATCAAAAAAAAGCTATAGCGGGCACAAAAACAGAAGAAGCGTCACGCTTACCCTCTGCCATTATTCCTTCTTTTATTAGCAGCGGACGCTGTCAGTGACATGTATGCTGGTGTTGGTCTCCTTGCTCCTGCTGTTAAAGAAAAAACAGTCATGATTACATTTCAACTATTAACCCTAACTCCCTAGGCCCATTTGCTTACACATAACCTGAATCCTCCAAAATCCTTCAGTAGTAAAGCAAGCACATGCCATGTATGCACACATGTGTTTCTAATCTGTGATACATGTACATGGCCAGGGACCCTCCCTGCATGCATGGAGCAATAAACAGTGTCCACTGACCCAAGCACTGACCTTGCAATCACTACAACAAACATGGATGTATACATGTACCATGGAAAGGCAAGTGTGCCTAATAACCTCAATCCTCCAAAATCCTTCACTTTAGCATAGAGCATGTAGCATGTAACCTCAATCCTTCAAAATCCTTCACTTTAGCAAAGAGGATTTTTGAGGATTTGGGAAGGTTAGGGTTAAAGAACAGTATCATCATGATCAGAGCAGACTTTCAACAGGGCATGGAATCATGTCCTAGTTTAACCAGTTTGCGTCGGAGGCCGTGTATACACGCAATTTTTTTTTGGACAGCGGATCAGAGAGCGTCTAAACACGCCACAGGATTCTCGGGAATATTTGTATAGATTCCCGGTCGACGTGGCAACGAGCCATAAGCATACGGTGGAAGACGCAGTCTCCCCCGGTCATGCTCTGCTGAGCACCATTGGTCGTGTTTGTGCAGTAAAAATAAACCCGCCACGGGGTTCGGAAAAACTTTTTTATCCCCGGTGCGAACTGGTTAAGATGAACGCAGTGAATGCAAATTACTGGCTCATTTATGCAGCAGCATCTGTAATACGACCTTATCATGTGGGGTGTTATTTTCAGTCACTGAGTTAATCTAAAACTCCGATTCCATGCCCTGTTGATTCCGACGATATTGTCCCTTTAAAATGGTAACATAAACTCAAACACTGTGTCTATACCTTCCTAATACAAGCAATGTATTCCGTCTTCAACATTTTGAAAGAAGTTGGAATCTGGCCGTAAATATTTCCGTGTTCACAGTTGTACATTACACAAGGCAATAAAAAAGTCTGGTTTCTGGTCGCGTCGCCTCAGACCCGCGTGTCAGCAATTTTGGTTTTCTTTTTTTTTTTGCAGCCAAAATTGATGGATCACTTGGAATTCTGCCGTGCTGTGTTTTAAACGACTTTTTCACATAGGGGTATGAACGTTTGTCCGATTTTTTTAGACCTCTCTTAGCCATCATAATTTTTTTTTTTTTTTTTTTTTTTTTTTTTTTTACGTCATCTTTAATGAGGGTAAACTCCGATCAGTGCACAGCACTGCTTTCCATGGAGGCCCTCAGTACAAATACAGCAATAACAACCAGATATGGGATTTGTAAAGGAGGAATTATAATGTGCATAATCAAAGCGCCCACAATGAGAGAGCGCGGTGGCGCAATTTGCAGCCAAATCAACCAGAAACACCGGGACAAGCCTCTTTATTCTGGGTTCTTTTACGTGCATTACACAACACACGGGACCTACGGCTTTACGTCCCATCCGAAGGACGAAGCAATTATGGTTAAGTACCTTGCTCAAGGATACAAGTGTCACGACCGGGACCCGAACCCACACCCTGCTGCTGGCAACACCAGAACTTGAGTTCGGTGCGCTAGACCGCTCGGCCACGACACTCCACTTTGGTCTGGTTTTAATAACTGCATATGACATAAAACACAATAAAGGGGGCCACTTTGCATCCGTCACGTTAGCAGTTTTTCCAATGGTTGTTATTTATTTTTAAGTACCTGAAACCGACCAAAAAGTGTTTCAACATGTGAATGGACATGCAGGCTTATACTACAACTAATTTGAGTTGATTTATTTATTTATTTTTTTTATTTTATTTTTTTTTTTTTACCCTCAAATTTCCACAAAAATTGAACGGAAAAAGTTACCTCACTTTTCCGTCCATTTGTTGATGGAAATTTTAGGGTAATTAAAAAAATAATAGTAATAATCAAGTCAAATTATCTTTATGATAAGCATGCATGTCTATTCAAATGTTGAAATCCTTTTTTGGTGGTTTCAGATATTTAAAAAAAATTACAACCATTAGAAAAACTGCTAACGTGACGGTAGGAAAGTGGCCCCCTTTATTGTGTTTTATGTCATATACATGTATCACATATTTCACTGGTTGGCAAAAAAAAAAAAAAAAAAATTTTTTTTTTTAAATTAAAAAAAGCATGTCACCACACTGATTTTGAAGTCGACCTTTGACCAGAAACTGGAGACTTTTTTTGGCTGCAATGTGTTAGACCTATAATCATGCCCTCGCTTACTCAAGTTTTTTGCAAAATCCGACAGGATGTTGAGGCTTCTACAATCTCAACCAGCCATCGGGCCCAGAGTTGCTACGAAAACAAAAAGCATTCTTTTTTACATTCAACTACTGAATTAGTCAACACTAACCTGTCGGCTGATCCAACATTGAGGGGAGTCCGAATCTGTGCAGGGTATCCGCATGTTTTGCCTCCTGGAATGAGAACGGCATTTCGCCGAGGACACCGTGTGACTTGCTCCGTCTGTGGCGCAGTGGTGCATTGTGCTTGGTGAACGTACCCCTGCGCTGTAAGTTCCTGAAATTTTCACAAGCAAAATTTTGAATTTTGAAAATCTCTGTAAATGGAGGGACGGATCTAAGAGTCGGTGAAGCCCTGTGAGGCAGGTCTGAAAACAAATTATCTCTTCTTGGGTCGTCTTTAGATGAATTTGCAGAAATATATTATCAGGGGGGTGTGATTTGAAAAAAGTAAAAAATAGCAGGCCTGGGTCTCCCTTTCGTCTAGAGGACAAAGCCCCCTGAACCTCCTGGATGTTTAATTCTGGAGGATTTACAGACTCTCCACATCACCACAAACAAGAAACTAGAGGTTTGGACACAATACATGCTACTTCTTTCTTTCCTTGGTGCTACTTTAAAGGCAATGGGAGATTTTTTTTAAATCCTGAAATCAGGAAAAAATCCTGAGACATCACAGGCCTGTATTATACCTTTTTGAAGCTTTTGATGTTGACTGGCTCCCAACCCACTGGTTCTCAACAGCCTTGGTTGGTCTGCTGTTGAGCTGGGGTGAATTATTCGTGATGACAGTGAAGGGAGCCCTCTGTTGTGCCACTGCATCCAATCTCTGAGGAGTGTTCAATGCGTCAGCATATGACATCAATCGACCTGCAGCACAGAACACCAAAGTGGAAGGTCAATCAAGTGTTCACATACTGATGATCCATTTGGACGACTGCTCAATAATTTTTGAAGAATTATTAAAAGTGTACAGTATATAATTGTTTATATATGGAGTCGACATCACCAATGTACAGTATTGTAGACAACTAGTTGAGCACACATGAGAATCATGGCTATTTCGAGGGACAATATAATAGTTTTAGATTAAGGGAGGAGGGCCAAAATCATGGTACAGCCAAGCCTTTGAGAAGCCTGGCCGGACCTTGGCTTACATGGCCTCTAAATCTGTCTTATGTGAGTCTTAATACTGTAATACCTGCCAATACGGTACCTGCCAATACCTGCCAATCAACAGTGGATTACATAGGCCCATAGGCCTTGGCAAAGCATGGGCCTGGCCGGCTTCTCTAAGGCTTGGCTGTACCACGACTTTGGCCCTCCTCCCTAACTCAGTGATTGAAAATAATGCACCTATTTCAAGTATTTCAAGGGATGATTTATATCATCAATTTGACAGCAAATATTAAAGTGGCAGTATCTTCATGATCAACAGGGCATGGAAACGGAATGTTGGTTTTAGATTAACTCAGTGACTGAAAATAATGCCCCACATGATAAGGTCATATTACCGTTGCTGCTGCATAAATGAGTCAGTAATTTTCAGTCACTGTGTTCATTTTAAACTAGGACTTGTTGCTTTGCATGGTGAAGAGGATAAGTAAGACTAATTGCGGAGACACCATGTGAAATTCTCTATTGAGTAGTAATTAGTTCTGAAAAGAACTGGCGGTTACAACTCTGTTGTAACAACTCTGTTTTAACCTCCAGTTCTTTTCAGAACTAATTACTACTCAATTAGAGAATTTCACATGGTGTCACCGCAATTAGTCTTACTTAAACTAGGACACTGATTCCATGCCCTGTTGAAAGTCGACTCTGATTGAGATGATGTACTGCATGTCCCTTTATTAAAACCCTAACTCCCTAGGCCCATATTTGCTTGTACACATAACCTGAATCCTCCCTAACTCCCTAGGCCCATTTGCTTACACATAACCTGAATCCTCCCTAACTCCCTAGGCCCATTTGCTTGTACACATAACCTGAATCCTTCCTAACTCCCAAGGCCCATTTGCTTGTACACATAACCTGAATCCTTCCTAACTCCCTAGGCCCATTTGCTTGTACACATAACCTGAATCCTTCCTAACTCCCTAGGCCCATTTGCTTGTACACATAACCTGAATCCTTCCTAACTCCCTAGGCCCATTTGCTTGTACACATAACCTGAATCCTTCCTAACTCCCTAGGCCCATTTGCTAATACACATATAACCTGAATCCTTCCTAACTCCCTAGGCCCATTTGCTTACACATAACCTGAATCCTTCCTAACTCCCTAGGCCCATTTGCTTACACATAACCTGAATCCTCCAAAATCCTTCAGTAGCAAACCAAGCACATGACATGTATGCACACATGTGTTTCTAATCTGTGATACATGGCCAGGGACCCTCCCTGCATGCATCGAGCAATAAACGGTGTCCACTGACCCAAGCACTGACCTTGCAATCACTACAACAAACATGGATGTACATCTACCATGGAAAGGCAAGTATGCCTAATAACCTCAATCCTCCCAAATCCTTCGCTTTAGCAAAGAGCATTTTGGAGGATTTGGGAAGGTTAGGGTTAAGGAATGAAGATACAACATTGGTTTTTTTAACCATATTATTTTATCACGATAGATGCTCACGTTTTTTGAGCAGTTTTAATGCATAATGGAATGAAATCTTATGTGCTTACCGGTAACTGGGCTGATCTTCTGGTATGGCAACACATTTTCCTGGTCAAAGGTTATCTCCCTGGCAACAGGCTTTGGCGAATCCTGGGGAATTGCACAGTCCACGGAGGGTGATTTCCCCTCTGGTAATGTAATGGCAAGAGCTGGAGATCCTGATTGGAGGCTTTCAGGTGCATGTGTCCGTTTGGGGTCAGCTGGCCCACTGGTCTCCATTGGTGATTGATGCGATGGGGGCGGGGACTTCAGAGGGCAGATGCCCTCCATTTCAAAGGTGCCCTCAAGGTTCACTCTTAGGCCCTCTCGGTCAGCTGGGTGTATGGAATGATCGGGAATGAGGCCACACTGGCTCGGTTGTTTCTTTGTCACAGTTTGACCGATGCACTGCGGTACGTTTTGTCCATCTCCGGTGTTGTAAACACATTCATTATTTACCATCCTGGCCGGCGTGCTTGGGGTGTGTTTTCCTTTTGGTGTTGGGAGACGAGACGGAGGATGGGTATCGTTGATTTGAGAAGAGGGTACTGAAGTTAAAAAGAGAAGTCAAAACATGAAAAAAAATCATGGCCAAAACAGAACCACAAAGGTTTTTGGTTGGTTTTCAAATTTTCTTTTGAACGTTTTGTTTCGTTTCCAACCACTTGTAATTCAAAACGTGAGATGAGTTAAGCTTACAAATTGACCATGGGGTCCACACAAAATGATCACTAGAGTGGTTTATACAGGGCTGTGATTTCACAAAAGTAACAAATCCTGAAAAATAGCTAGCGGGCCTGGGTCTCCCTTTGGTCTAGAGGACAAAGCCCCCCCTGAACCTCCTGTAGGTAGCAGGCATGGGTCTCCCTTTGGTCTAGAGGACAAAGCCCCCCCTGAACCTCCTGTAGGTAGCAGGCATGGGTCTCCCTTTGGTCTAGAGGACAAAGCCCCCTGAACCTCCTGTGGGTAGCAGGCATGGGTCTCCCTTTGGTCTAGAGGACAAAGCCCCCTGAACCTCCTGTGGGTAGCAGGCCTGGGTCTCCCTTTGGTCTAGAGGACAAAGCCCCCTGAACCTCCTGTGGGTAGCGGGCCTGGGTCTCCCTTTGGTCTAGAGGACAAAGCCCCCTGAACCTCCTGTGGGTAGCGGGCCTGGGTCTCCCTTTGGTCTAGAGGACAAAGCCCGCCTGAACCTCCTGTGGGTAGCGGCCTGGGTCTCCCTTTGGTCTAGAGGACAAAGCCCCCCTGAACCTCCTGTGGGTAGTGGGCCTGGGTCTCCCTTTGGTCTAGAGGACAAAGCCCCCCTGAACCTCCTGGATGTTTCATTTTGGAGGATTTACAGACTCTCCACGTCCCCACAAGCAAGAAACTAGACGTTTCGACGCAATACAGGCTAGTTCTTTCTTTCCTTGGTGGCTACTTCTTTTCTTTCAAGAAAATTTTGAGGCAAAGGGAGATTTTTTTTTGAAAAACCGGAGAAAAATCCTGAGAAGTTACAGGCCCGTGGTTATTTGTTAAAGTAATGGCTACACTTTAAAGAGGCAAGGGTTGTGTTTGGTATAACTCGATATGTGTTTATATATTGGTGTCCATTTATAGTGGCGTTTTACCGTAGCTTGATCACACTTTGAATTAATGTAAATTTGCTGTTCCTATTACCTCTTCTGGCTGGTGTTCCGTTTTGCACCGGTGTCTGCGTTCGTTCATGGACTGGTGTGTTGGCTTTCAATGCAGATGTGCGATAACGACTGGAACTACGTCTTTTATTCTTCTTTGGGGACCTTGAGGGCGCTAAAGTAACATTTTAATAAAAAAAAGATATAATGAAAATTTGGGAAAAATATATATTTTTTTAAATGCACAAATATCAAAATTCCTAAAGTAAACAAACCTGGGACCTGGGGCCTAGATTAGGAAAAAAACAAATACTGGCAACATAGTTCGGAAAAAAACAAGGCAGGGACAGTATTCCCCCTCAACGTTGCCTGCAGGACACAAAAACACATTTCAGGTACATCTATCTTCTTGTCACTTCTGGGGGGAAAAAAACAATCAAAATACCTTTCGGAGTAATCTCCACACAGCTCATGACCGGCAGGATCAGCAAGTAGTTCAGATCGACCCCCGCTGCTGTGGCGTCACTGGGGTTGGCCTCTGTGACCTCTGACATGCTCTGGTCGGCCCAGGCGACCTCTCTGTCTCCCAACACCTGTTTCTGAATGGCCTCAAAGTCTTTGGCGTTGTCGGAGGTGGCCAGGCCTGACCCTTTGAGGAGGAAGAACTGCTTGCGGACCATTGACAAGAGGCTCATTATCAACCTTTTTGAATGAGTAAGGATGAGAGATTGTTAGTGGTCATTGTCTACAAATAAAGCAAGATTTGGACTGATATATGTATGGCTGGGCTGAGCTGAGCACATAATTTTTTTTTTTTTTTTTTTTAAACTTGAATTCAGAGACCTGGTGAAAACATCAATAAAGATGAAGAGTGGTCCATAGCAAATAAGTTGCAATATAAAGACAAAAATAAAAAATGGATCATAAGTAACAACAACGTAAAAACTTGGTTATCATGTGACTGGTGGTCATGGTGTCCAGGAAACCTAAAAACTACCCTACCAGAGCCCTACCACCTGACTAGGCGTGCCGTTCACCCACACTTGACCAGCAATACCTTTGGGTGTCTTTTGAACGCTCTGTTTGCCAATAATAATGGAGGCATTTTAAAGCGCTATTACACAAGGTATCACAGCGCTGTACATTATTACCCCTGCTCATCAGGCGAATAAAATCATTCCTGAAACCATCTCAGCTCCCTGGGAAGTATACAGCTCAAAAAATTGCTGCCATTTCGGTGCATATGAGCTAATCAAACGACCAACTCTGGCCTCACAGGTACCCATATACTCCTGGGTGGAGAGAAGGCAGTTATGGTATTAAAGTGTCTTGTTCAAGGACATAAGCACCATGATCGAGTCCAGGATTCGAACCCACATTCTGACGACTCAGCCATCAGAACACAAATCCGACGCACTAAACCGCTTGGCCATGGAACTCCGGACACCCCGTTTTATTTGTAATACACATGCAAAAGAATTACATTTGGACACCCTGTTTTATTTGTAATACACATGCAAAAGAATTACATTTGGACACCCTGTTTTATTTGTAATACACATGCAAAAGAATTACATTTGGACACCCTGTTTTATTTGTAATACACATGCAAAAGAATTACATTTGGACACCCTGTTTTATTTGTAATACACATGCAAAAGAATTACATTTGGACACCCTGTTTTATTTGTAATACACATGCAAAAGAATTACAATTTCATTCATCATTCATTTCATTTGGTTTTCCCGTGCGGAACTGGTGCTCCTTTGGGTGGTCTGCTTGGCCTGCCGTAGCGGTTTTCAAGCATCGCCTTGAACAATTTCCTGTCTGATAAATTTTTGTAAACTTGTTGACTAGATAAACCCAAAAGCTTGGTAATTTTTGTTTCGAATTTGGTTTTAAATTTTGTTCGCTAGTCATTTTCTTGTTGATTTTTTGTTTTGTTAGCTTTGTAAAGTCTTTCAGTTTAATAAATAAATAAATAAATAAATAAAGCATTTTTCTCAATTTGTTTGGAAATAAAATGTTCGGTGGTAAATTTAATTTTTAAGCTATTAGCAAAATTACCAGTTTTGTCAGAATAGCATGTAATCAGTAGCGATATTTAGCGTCCAGCCAGGGTTAAGGTGCGCAGTTTGTTATGGACGACTCTATGTATGCGCGGACCATGATGTCATTAAATTACCAGTGGGGTACTGGATTTTTGTCTACTGATTTATAACCCAATTGGACACCCTGTTTTATTTGTAATACACATGCAAAAGAATTACATTTGGACACCCTGTTTTATTTGTAATACACATGCAAAAGAATTACATTTGGACACCCTGTTTTTTTTCAAAGAATAACAAATTTGAATGCCCTATTTTCAGATCCTGGCTTATACACTGGCTGAGTGGTCTTTGTGCTCTGGTGGCCAAGGCATCAGAATGTGGGTTTGAATTGTGACCGAGACCGGCTGCAGTGCTTGTGTATTTGAGCAAGACAATTTTTTAAACAGGCTTGAATTCAAGTACTTTTTCGTGAGTATGTTCATGAGTATGAATACAGAAAAATGTATTGAGTATGAGTATTCCAACTGTATAGTTGTGATCGAGTACTTTTTCATGAGTACGAGTATGAATGAGTAACCTGGGATATTGACTAGGGACATCCCATCCAGGGGGAATAGAAATGTTCTTTTCTCAGAGCCAGCTAAGGAAGGAGGGCCAAAGTCGTGATAAAGCCAAGACTTTGAGAAGCCGGCCAGGCCCATGCTTTGCCAAGGCCTCTGGGCCTATATAATCCTCTATGTTGATTGGCAGGTATTAGCAGGTACCGTATTGGCAGGTACCGTATTATTACAATATTAAGACTCACAAAAGACAGATTTGGAGGCCAGGTAAGCCAAGGCCTTGCCAGGCTTCTCAAAGGCTTGGCTGTACCACGATTTTGGCCCTCCTCCCTAACACTTCTCCCAAACCAACCATGATTATTCATTTTAAAGCAACATTCTCTGCCAACAAAACATCAACTCCACCCTATAGACCTTATGCATATGATGTCACAAACTGAATACCGCCCTCTATCAGAGGCTAGAGAAGGTCACTCATTGGTTCATGTATACGCACGGCGCAGATACATGTACATGAACCAATGAGTGACCTTCGTTTAATAATAATAATAATAATGTGTGGACTTATATAGCGCACGTATCCACCAACTGAGTGGTGCTCAAGGCACATATTATTACCCCTGCTCATAAGGCTCATAAAGCTCATAAATCATTCCTGAAACCATATCAGCTCCCTGGGGAGTATACAGCTCAATTGCTGCCATTACAGCGCATATAGGGCTAATCAACCAACTCTGCCCTCACAGGTACCCATTTAACCCCTGGGTGGAGAGAAGCAATTATGGTTAAGTGTCTTGCTCAAGGACACAAGTGTCACGGCCGGGATTCGAACCCACATTCTGCTGCTAACACCAGAACTTGAGTCCGGTAAGCTAGACCACTCGGCCACGACAACTCCTCTGATTGGGGGCGACCTTCAGTTTGCGACGTCATATATGCATAAGGTCTATTTTGAATACATGTTGCACACATTGGATCAATCTTAATTACTTAATTACCTTTCAGAGCTCTGTTGGTGGCTGTCCTGATGCCGGGCAAACCTCTTCAGGTGCTTGATCTGTCGTCTACAATCCTTCAATTCAATCTCAAGATGTCTGGTCCGAAGACTCTCCTGTAACACCTGATCAAAGAAAAACACACACTGTGTTTAATTTTGGAGGGAGGCTTCACATTGAAAATGTTTGATGAAATTCTTGCGTCAGGCGATAAACAATTGATTTTAATTTTGCCCTACACCGACATCAAACTATCACCTTTCATCAAACTATAAAATATCACAGCACCCGCTGCTATATAGGATTCAGCCAATCGACATCGGGCAAGCTCGGTGGTCGAGAGGTTAAGACGTCTGCACTAGTAAGCAGGAGGTCGTGGGTTTGAATCCCGCCCGAGTTGCCTGTGAAGTTTTTTCCACAGACACTCGGAAAGCACTGAGCATACAGTGCTATACACACGTCGGTGTAGGGCAAAATTAAAATCAAATGAAAACGTTCATGGATTCGGGTTTATTACTACAGCTGCTCAAGTGTAAATTTTCATGAACTTTGTTACTTTTTTAAACATAAATATAATATAAACTTATAATGCATACTTCTCTAGAAGACCTACAAAATATGGGAACAGAAAATTGTACAAATATACATGAAGGAACTAGTTATTCTAGTTGAGCAAATGTGACTTTATAAGTTTTCTCTTTAAGCTGTCAAGTGATCTTGTGTGGCGAAAAGTATTCAAGAAATTATTCCATATAACAGGAGCTGCTTTGGAAAAAGCCAGTCTCCATTAAGGGAGGACCACCAAAGTCATGGTACAGCCAAGCCTTTGAGAAGCCCGGTCAGGCCTAGGCTTTGCCTGTGACTCTCCAAGGGAGGAGGGCCAAAGTCATGGTACAGCCAAGCCTTTGAGAAGCCCGGTCAGGCACAGGCTTTTCCCCTGCCTACTGGCCTATATAATGAGCTCTGATTGCCTGGGCTAGGCCCTCCAGAAGCCCAGGTTATGTTGATTGGCAGGGTGCTGTATTGTTACAGGATTAGGACTTGTAAAAGACAGATTAGGAGGCCAGGTAGCCTGGGCCTGGCCTGGCCTGGCTTCTCAAAGGCTTGACTGTACCATGACTTTGGCCCTCCTCCCTCAGGCTGTGCCGGGATACCCTTGCAGAAACTGTCATTACCCGGTTCCATTTTTTTCGGTTCCATTTTTTTCGGTTCCATTTACTCGTAAATGACTTTTGAAAATTTCCACTGGCCATTTAAGCCACACAAATGGAAGTCTCCATGTTTTTGTTACGAAAATGTGTGGGGAATGGGGACGCTACGAGTCGTTTGTAATATACAGGTCTACAAAAGTCCACATTTATTATGACTCTAATAAAACAAGAGAAAATTGTGTTCATATTGGGAATTTTATACATTCGGGGGTATTTATGTGGTTTTACAAAATTGTTTTACGGGCACCCGAGTATCCTAAGATTTCCAAATTCGGGTATTACATTTGTAGTTTCCCGAAATAACCGAAATCCCACAGCCTTAAGCCGTGTTCGCACTGGACTTTTTTTGGTAAAACTTACCGAGACGATGGGTACTTTTCCCATTTTAAGTCCAGTGCGGACAGCCTGGGACATTTTCCTCTCAGTTACTTTTCCTGAGTCCAGTGGTTACTTCTACTGGCCAACTGCTGCCCAGGAAAACTAACCAGGTAACTTTTCCCGAGACGATAAGTCCAGTGCGGACAGTGCGAGTCGGTAAAAGTGGCTCAGGAAAGCGTACATCCAGCCCGAGCGCAAGGTCGTGCTACACAGGGACACCACGCATGCGCTTTGCATTGTTTCACCGCGCGGTGGGGGCGGGCCGGGCGCATTTAATGCATGTGCATGTGTAGCAAGTTTTCTGTGCGTTGTTGGGTCAATCGGGTCAACGTAGAAAGGTCACGCAAAGCACCCTCATGAGTCATTATACTGACAGCTCGGTTACTTCTACCACGGTCTCGGTAAAATTTTTCCGTGTCGAAAGTCCAAGTGCGGACAGAGGTTACATTTAACCATTTTTCATTTTACCATCGTCTCGGTAAAACCTTCCCCAAAAAAAGTCCAGTGCAAACACGGCTTTAGTCTCCATAATGAATAGTTCTGGTTCTTCTAACATGCAAGATTCCCTAGACTTAAGATTGTGACTGGTTTGCTTAACAGCAATAAGATTATAATGGCACTGTAGAGAACGTAGGCCTACATACAGAACTTTAACTTCATAGTGTAAACAAATATATATATTTTCAAAAAGCAGTATAAAGAAATAATTGACCAAGTCTGGTAATGTCGCGGAACCCATCGCCATATTCGCACCATGCTAACTGTTGAGGGCACATGTTGTTAGACCACTGTGGGCGAAAGGGCAGAGACAGTGCGCCGCGTTTGGTGTATTTTGCAGTTGATGTGCGTACGCATGGAATATCCCCAGCGATCATTGGCTGGCAGAAGTACACGTGCGCTTGTACCATAACATGCACTCATTAACTGTACGCACAACGCTCACACGTCGCCAAAGTGGCTATCATCAAGACACTGGGTGCAAATTCACCGCCAGAGGGCTATGATGTGCACTGAGCGGATAGGATTCTAGCCAGCCAATCGTCATTGGGCAAGCTCGGTGGTCGAGAATTTAAGATGTCTGTACTAGTAAGCAGGAGGTCGTGGGTTCGAATCCTGCCCGAGTTGCCTGTGAAGTTTTTTCACAGACACTCGGAAAGCACTGAGTATGCAGTGCTATACACGTCGGTGTAGGGCAAAAATTTAAATCAATTACCATTGGTATCTGTCCATCGCCTTGCTCTGATGCCATCTCTATCTTCATCTTCTCCAGCGTCTCTTCATTGTTCTTGAATCTTTCTTCCACCGCTGGTTTGCGATCTCTCAGGCGAGCTTGTCGTGCCTCAGACGCAGCGATGACGCGCTCAAAGCGGCACATTGTCTATTAGTGGAAATAATAAAGGATGAAGTGTTTAATTAATTGCTGGAATTTCCAGTGTCAATCAATATTTAATTTTCTTCTTCTGTTGGTATGACCCTTGATCTAGTAACTAGAATAAAAAGAGCTTTGTAACAACTTGCTATTATTTTCAACATCAATTTCAGATACCAAGTTTGTGATTTTGAATCCAGATATTGTATTTTCTGTCAGATATCCAAATATTCGGATAACAGACGCTGTGCACTGATGCAGTGTTGACCCTTCATCTAAGCAACTAGGATATAAAGAGCTTTTATAAGTTTGTGATCTTGAATCCAGATATTATATTTTCTGTCGGATATCCAAATATTCAGATAACAGACTTAGTTGTAATGAAAGTTGTGCACAGATGCAGTGTTGACCCTTGTCCTAAGCAACGAGGATATAAAGAGATTTAATAACAACCTTCTATTATTTTCAACATCGAGTTTTGGATATCCAATTTGTGATTTTGAATCCAGATATTGAATTTTTGGTCGGATATCCTGATATCCAGATAACCGTTATAGCCTTAGTTATAATGAAAGCTGTGCGCAATACAGTGTAGCTTTGCATGGTGAAAATTTAAGACAGTGGGAGCATAGTGGAGTGCCATGGTCGAGCGGTTTAGTGCATCGGATTTGTGTTCTGATGGCCGAGTCGTCAGAATGTGGGTTCGAATCCCAGCTGTGACCGTGGTGCTTGTGTCCTTGAGCAAGACACTTTACCATAATTGCTTCTCTCCACCCAGGGGTTAAATGGGTACCTGTGAGGGCAGAGTTGGTTGATTAGCCCTCTATGCGCTGTAATGGCAGCAATTGAGCTGTATACTCCCCAGGGAGCTGAGATGGTTTCAGGAATGATTTATGAGCCTTATGAGCCTTATGAGCAGGGGTAATAATATAATGCGCCTTGAGCACCACTCAGTTGGTGGATACGTGCGCTATATAACTCCACACATTATTATTATTATTATTATAGTGATTGAAACAAGCAGTTCTTTTCGCTACTCAACCGATTCTAGTTACTACTCAAAAGAGAATTTCTACATGGTGTCACTGCAGACAGTCTATACTTTGTTAGTATTTGTAACACTTTAACAATTTAACCCTCCTGTAGGTTTAACACTCAAAGACACTCAAAATTTGTATGTCTCTCTTAACCCATTGACTTTGTGCAGTGCACTCAAATACATGCAAACACATGTGGCTGTGATAGGAGGTCAAACCCAAAGACACTCAAAATTTGTATGTAACTCCCAACCCATTGACTTTGTGCAGAGTGCACTCATACACAGCTCTGTGTGACTCTGTGGTTTGACCTACCAATTGGCAATGCAACCAAAAATACTCAAGTGACTGTCTGTGAGTGCCGTGCTGACTGGGCCAAATTTCAGCCTGGGCATAGGAGGGTTAATATTGATAAATACAAAACTGTTATCATAAAATGACATGAGATATTTTTTGTTTTTTCATTCGTACCTTGTCACCCTGAGCAGACCCGCAATGGATCAGTCTCAGTCTCTCCACCATCAGATGTTTCCGGCTGATCTTCATCATCAGGTCTCGGTCGGAGGACTCCAGCTCCAGGAGTTCCTTCCGGATGCTGCCTCGCTGGATGAACACCGTGTGCAGCTCCATTTGCAACCTGCGAAGATTCAGTGAAAATGCTTGAGGTCAGGCTCGACGGGAAAACAAAAATGGAATGGGTTCTCCAAAACTATCGTTTTACCCATTGCTCACATTTTGTTTTCCATTCTTACTAGCATTTGCACAAGTGATTTTTAATTGCTCCACCTCTATCCTTTCACTTTCATTTGAGCAGCTAAGCATACCAATTTGCTTAGCGGCAAATTTTATTGAGCAGGTTTCATTGGTTACCAGCCAAAGTTTCATACAAAATGCATAGATTTCGGATGGTACTCTGTTTTATAATGCTAAGCAAAAGACTTCTGCTTAATAGCAGCAACATGAAATTGGCCCATATACAGAATTATAAAAATCATGGAATTTCTTTTATGCCAGAGCAAATCCGTATATGACATAAAACACAATAAAGGGGGCCACTTTCCTACCGTCACGTTAGCAGTTTTTCTAATGGTTGTAATTTTTTTTTAATATCTGAAACCACCAAAAAAGAATTTCAACATTTGAATAGACATGCATGCTTATCCTAAAGATAATTTGAGTTGATTATTACTATTATTTTTTTAATTACCCTAAAATTGCCATCAACAAATGGACGGAAAAGTGAGGTAACTTTTTCCGTTCAATTTAATGTGGAAATTTGAGGGTAAAAAAAAACAAATAAATAAAATAAAATAAATAAATCAACTCAAATTAGTTCTAGTATAAGCCTGCATGTCCATTCACATGTTGAAACACTTTTTGGTCGGTTTCAGGTACTTAAAAATAAATAACAACCATTGGAAAAACTGCTAACGTGACGGATGCAAAGTGGCCCCCTTTATTGTGTTTTATGTCATATACACTACCTATGAATTTCCTCTTCGCTTCTCTCATCACGGGGAGATGGTTGAGGTGCATCTACTGTCATGGCACCAGACTCGTAGCATTGGAGTTTGACCTTCAGCTCAGAGACCTGCGATAGACAGTGAGCCACAATACATGACGTTATTGTAATGTCAAAGAGAATGATTAATTCAATGACGTTTGAAAGCGAGGTTGCCCCTGCAAACGGACAAAATTAGGCAGGTTACTATAATGACCATGTACAGGTACACAACCTCTTGTATTCTGGGAATAAGACTTAAGATGGCTAACTCATGAATAAGGCAAATAGCCAGTCTGGGGACTAAGGAGCTTCATTTTCAGAAAACTTGGGAGAAAATTATATTTACAATAAAAACATTTTAACAAAAAGCAGATTCATGTAGCAGGGATGCCAGTAGCTCTTTGCTCCAGAGCCAGAAAAATTTTTTCCCGCAAATGAAGAGCGAACATTCATTCATACGAACAGAAAGAAAATATTCCTCGTCGTCTTTCAAGCCAACGCCAATTGAACCTGTTCACTAGCATCGATTTTTCAGATCCACACCTCTTCCGACCTCCATTATGGTAGCCAAGTTGAGTAAAATCAGTCAAAAATTTCAGAAAATGAGGGCAGCGAAACGCAATCTTTACGATCACATTGCGATCACCATGTATACAATGCATGCACACACACACAGTCGTGCACTTCAAGACGACTGAGAACCTCTATTGTTTCTCTATTGTTTGGAGTAATCTCCAATGGTTTTGTACATGACGTCTTCCGAGGACAACAAAGAACAAAGAACAAAGAACCGCCGTCCGAGGATCTATTGTTCACTTTCTTATATGTCCTCGAACAGTTTGCAGTGCAAACCCACGGACCCACACACAAAAATGCAAATTTTTTGGGGGGAAAACTATGAAAAAGCCGGAATTCTGGCAATAGTTGGGAAAACTGGCATCCCTGATTAAAAGTGAGTGTCATGACCGAGTGGTCTAGTGCATTGGACTCAAGTTCTGGTGTTGTCAGAATGTGGGTTCAAATCCCGGCCTGGCCGGTCATGGCGCTTGTGTCCTTGAGCAAGACACTTAACCATAATTGCTTCGTCCTTCGGATAGGACGTTAAGCTGTAGGTATTAAAGTAATACACATAAAAGAACCTAGAACACTTATCGTGGAAAAGTAGGGGTTTACCCCGGTGTTTCTGGTTCACATAGCAAGCGCCCTTGTTTACAGGTTTCCTGGGCACCTTTAAAAAACAGTGTTTCACTGAAAGGTCTCCCCAGGTTAAATAAGAAATAAATAAATAAATAAACAAAAGAAAAAAATGCATTGCGAAAGAATATTTATACCTCTGTTCTTAGTTCTTCCACAATCTGTGCATAGCGACTGATGTGTAGATCCACACTCACTACGTTTTGTTTTAGCTGTGAATGAAATCATCAAAAAATAAGAAAAAGTGCCAATAAATTCTCTGCTGCAATAGTTAGGAGAAGTAGTAAAGAATGATGGTGCAAACCCATTCAGTGACACTACATCTTTGTTGACTTTTTGTTTTTGTTTTCCAAGATGCATTTGTCATACACATTGAAATACAGTGAATCCGTATTTGACTATTTCCAAAGTTTGTCCATTTGACAATGAGTTTTGTGGGAATAGTAGGCTTTTTTTTTGTTTGAACGTACCAATAATGACCGATTGGTCAAATTAGGGAAACGTGTAGAAGAGACAGGATATTTTTTCAGATCCTTTAGTAGCAATAGCTAAGCTTTCATGCCTTACTCGGCAATCATCAGTTGCATGTAATGGTTCAAATTAATGAGCCCGGTGGTCTCCTGTCTTATCTTTTAGATAAGACATTGAATTGATGTTCTTTTCAAACAGTTGTAATGTGTCCGTTTTGTTTGAGTGAGAGAGTTCGTTGTTTTTATGTGATTTGTTCCTCTAATAAGGAAAGCCAAACATTAAAGCCTTTCTGAATTGCAGCAGAGGGTTGGTTCGGAAATATTTCCGAGAGTTGTGGGTTTTGTTGTATCAGTGGCCAGTGTTTGTTTATTGCTTGTTTCACATCGTTGTGGTTAACGAACGGATTATAGGTTGTTGATTATCCCTATAACCATGCACCCCCAAATCCTGCACATTCCTCCAAGGGGCACTTTTTGGGGAAAAAATTCAGCACAGTTGGAAACTGGTACTTTCACCTCTTCAAATGGAGCAAAATTACTACCTGGCAAGAAGTACAGGCCATAAGTGCTGAATATGAAAGATCAACGAAATTGCATGGTGCATTTTGAAGATAAGGCCATGTTTCCAAAAGTGCGCTGATGGATTTTGGAGGATTCAGGGTTATGGGGTCCTTTTTATAGGCAAAATCTCAGCAAAAGCCATAAAATTTTTAATAATAATGTGTGGACTTATATAGCGCACGTATCCACCAACTGAGTGGTGCTCAAGGCGCATTTTAGGTTATTTCTGTCCATTTCAGTAATTTAAAATTTGTTTTATGGTAAAACACAAGTTTATATTATTTTGTGTAGAATCAGGAAATAGCCATCTTTTAGTAGAGATCCTGGCATGAATAGAGACTAACACACAAACCTATTGGTTTTTGGTTTTAAAACTAGTAAATAAATTCATTATTTTCTCTTAAAATTATATTTTTCGTTGAGCTGAAACTTTCACAAGATGATTTCTAATGGTTTACACATTTCTTGATTCCTCACACGTTTCTTGATGCCTTTTATCAAAAAAAGTATTTGAGCGTCAAAGTTTCATACTTTAATTTTATTAAAAGTGGCCAAACTGCATACAAATAATTATCAACCCTCCTACTATAGCTGCACTTTAGTGGCAAGTAGCTATAGAGGTCAAAATCAGTCAACTGCCTGTTTTGACTGTTGACCCAAATATGCACACAGGGGCATTTTTGACTGGTTTTTACTGTCATTTTGACCACCCTGAACAATACCAGACAATGTTTTTACCAGTCAAAAACGGTCGACTCATGTTGACCTGTAAATGTACTTACTACACGTAAGGTTTGATGGCGTTGGACTTTTAAGTGCACTAGATATACCTTGGCAAGTTTATCAACATTTTGACTGATTTTGACCCTTGCAGTCATAGCAGAGTTAAAAAGATGAACCAAAAAAATTAATATATAATATAATATAATAATGTTCACATTATATTAAACAAACACAACCAAAAAGAAAGAAGAATAAACTCACCGTTGTGCGGATGTTTTTGGCCCTGTTGGCATACTTGAGTGTGTTAAGCGTATCCTCATAGGTGAGGCTGGACGGGCTGATGGCGGCGATCATGACCGTCCTGCAGTTACCCCCGAGGGAATCTTTCAATAGCCTGGTCAGTTTGCTGTTTCTGTAGGGGACGTGCTGACCTTTGGCCTAGAAGGAGATCAGAATAAGTGATCACTGTTGTATGTCTAAGATGTGGGATGTTCCAATTGTCAGGAAAGAAATTAGGCATCCCTTAAAAAAAAATCCAATCTATAACTGTTAGCCACTTAGGGAGGAGGGCCAAAAAAGTCATGGTACAGCCAAGCCTTTGAGAAGCCCATGCAGTTAGGCCTAGGCTTTGCCCAGGCCCAGAGGACTATGTAATCCACTAGCTGAGCACAAAATTCCCTTTACTAGTGACTCAAACTCAAACCTGACCTACATGACTCAAACTCAAACCTGACCTACATGACTCAAACACTGAGGACTCTACCTTGAGGTTACAAGTTACAAATACTCGGGTAATATCTTCCATTCTCCATCACTTCAAATTTGGGAGGGTAGATTAAACCCTAACCCCCAGGCCCATTTGCTTACACATAACCTGAATCCTCCAAAATCCTTCAGTAGTAAAGCAAGCACATGACATGTATGCACAGTTGCACACATGTGTTTCTAATCTGTGATACATGTACATGGCCAGGGACCCTGCCTGCATGCATGGAGCAATAAACAGTGTCCACTGACCCAAGCACTGACCTTGCAATCACTACAACAAACATGGATGTACATGTACCATGGAAAGGCAAGTATGCCTAATAACCTCAATCCTTCAAAATCCTTCACTTTAGCAAAGAGCATGTACCATGTAACCTCAATCCTTCAAAATCCTTCACTTTAGCAAAGAGGATTTTGGAGGATTTGGGAGGGTTATGGTTTTAAGGCCACAAATGTTTAAAAAGGGAATTCCAGAATCAAAATCTTAAATCTTACCCTGGTAGTGTCCGCTAGAGCATTGATGCAGTTACCCAGAGCGAGGAGTGAGCGATTGATGTTGGCGCCCTCGCGGAACCTTGCGCCCCTGTTGGTCGTGACGGTGGCCCGCTCCGACCCCGCCAGGTCAATCAGGGACATCTTGGCAATGCAGAAGTTCGTGCTGATGTTGGCCGTCCGGTCTTTCTGTCTGACGAAGACCTGGAAGACGGCGTGTGATCTTGAGGACTGGGAATTGGCGTCTGTCGGATGCTGGGTGCGATTACTGTTGCCAAATTCAAGCATGCGGAGTAACTCTTCTGCACTCCTTGGCTGGGTAAAAAAAAATGAAAAACAAATGAGAATCTATAACATAACATCAATTTACTTTGCAGAGTAAAAAACAATTTTTGAAACATTTTTTGTTTTAGGCAAAAATAAAAAGTCTCCGATTTCTGGTCATATGTATAGGCTTCAAAATCAGTGCGGTGACACGTTTTTTTTTTTTTTTTTTGGTAATTTTTTTAAAAATACGTGATACATGTATACGTGGTTATTGGAACCAGATCAAATTTCCCGTAGACAAAGTATGGTGGCTGAGAGAGGTGGCACAAACGTTCATTCCCCTATATGTGAAAAAGTCGTTTAAAACACAGTGTGGCAGAATTTCAATCAATCCAGCAAATTTGGCTACAATTTGATTAAGCTTGGGCGATAACACGATAATATCGAATATCGCAATACTTTTTTTTATTCGATTACAATATTGAGAACCTTTTTAAGTTATCGAGATATCGGCAAATCGCGATTAAAAAATATATATCGCGATTAAACAGAAAATCGCCATTGTGAGTCACGTCAGAAATTCCATGGAAACAAAATTAGAACAGTCTTTTGAGCTTGTGGAAGTGAGATACAAAAGCGAACTACTTCTGAAGTACAAACACGCTCTGCAAACGAATTTGCGAATTATTGTGATGCTTGTTGAGGGTATACACCTGTGGTTATCAGCTCTAAAGCAATCATGCATGAATGAAATAATAATCGTGATATTATCGAAAATCGCGATATATGTTTGCCGATATATCGTGGACGAAAAAAATCGATATCGCCCAAGCTTAAATTTGATATTGTTTCATAGGAAAAAAATATATATAAAAATAAAAATGCCGATGCGAGAGTCTGAGTCGACGAGTGCAGAGACCAGAAATCAGACTCTTTAATTTTGGCCTTACATGTATCTCGTTCTGCTGAGGACGATCAGATCGATACTGATCGAAACGTCGAGTTGGAACCTCCAGTTCTTTTCAGAACTAATTACTACTCAATTGAGCATTTCACATGGTGTCACCGCAATTAGTCTTACTTATCCTCTTCACCATGCAAAGCTACAAGTTTTACATACATCTCGTGATTCTGATAATTAGTATAGATGAATTTCAATACCCAAGATTTTGACCCCCTGATAGATATATCCACATTTTGGCTAAATGACAACTGGTCGATCTTCTCAAACTGATCTGTCCCATTCGTACCTTGTGCAGGGAAAGGCCGCTGACCACAACACCTTTCTGTGCGTCCTCCCTAACGGCTAGATGTCCTGATGGGGCAAGGAGATCCCGGATGTTCTCGTTGTACACCTGAATGGACACAGAAATCCGAAATTCAGTGCAAAAAAATGCATGCTCAAACTGGTTAAAATGAAACATATCCCCTCTCCGCAGTATCAGTGTTGTGATTTGACAATCACACTAATCACAGTGAAAAAAATCCTGAAAAATGGGTAGCGTGCCTGGATGTTTAATTTTGGAGGATTTACAGACTCTCCACATCCCCACAAATAAAAAACTTGATGTTTGGACATAATACAGGTTACTTCTTTCCTTGGTGGCTACTTCTCTTCTTTCAAGAACATTTTGACGCAAAGGGAAATTTGTTTTAAACAAATCCTGAAATCGGGAAAAATCCTGAGAAATCAGGATTTATTCCAATTGAGCCAAAATTCCCCAAAAAGATTGTCATAGTAATATTCACACAGTGTTCAAAATAAGTTTGACTCTTCAGACATATTTTAGACTCACATGGTAAAACATGGTGTCAGACAAAATGCATTCAGTTGTAACCTCCAGTTCTTTTCAGAACTAATTACTACTCAATTGAGAATTTCACATGGTGCCACCGCAATTAGTCTTACTTATCCTCTTCACCATGCAAAGCTACAAGTTTTACCTAAAATGCATTCAGACACACATTCTTTTTTATCAGTTAAAAAAACAGTTAAAAAAAAACTATGGGAAACCCTGATATATTTTGATAATATTGCTTAATTTACCTCGAGATATGACACCGCTACATCGCACAGCTTCTCCATGGCAATCTCCCCGATTCGTCGATAGAGGTCGACCATGGTCAAAAAGATGACCCCGGGACAGTTGGGGGCCCCTAGCATAGTGAAGGTCTTGCCTGCTCCAGTGGCTCCGTAGGCAAACACTACAAAAGAATCAAACAGATATCATCAAAATATCATCAAAACAGGGAGTTTCAAGAAAAATGGGAAGAACAGGGCATTATATACATATATGTATAATGTCAATTTTATTAACCCTAACTCCCTAGGCCCAGTTGTTTACACATAACCTGAATCCTCCAAAATCCTTCAGTAGTAAAGCAAGCACATGACATGTATGCACACATGTGTTTCTAATCTGTGATACATGTACACGGCCAGGGACCCTCCCTGCATGCATGGAGCAATAAACAGTGTCCACTGACCCAAGTACTACAACCACTACAACCAACATGCATGTACATGTACAAGTACCATGGAAAGGCAAGTATGCCTAATAACCTCAATCCTTCAAAAGCCTTCACTTTAGCAAAGAGCATGTAGCATGTAACCTCAATCCTTCAAAATCCTTCACTTT
This sequence comes from Zoroaster sp. YZ-2022, assembly GCA_029582265.1. Classification (NCBI taxonomy): domain Eukaryota; kingdom Metazoa; phylum Echinodermata; class Asteroidea; order Forcipulatida; family Zoroasteridae; genus Zoroaster; species Zoroaster sp. YZ-2022. The sequence continues at coordinate 40,637,325 of CM055823.1, forward strand.
AGCATTGAAGAGGATTTGGGAGGATTTGGGAAGTTTAGGGTTAATAAAAAAAATGGTGTACAATTCCTAACTCTAGTTCTGTATTGTCACAGTGTTCCTAGTTATTCGTTTATCAATCTTGTATTAATAATAATAATGTATGGACTTATATAGCGCACGTATCCACCAACTAAGTGGTGCTCAAGGCGCATTATATTATTACCCCTGCTCATAAGGCTCATAAATCATTCCTGAAACCATCTCAGCTCCCTGGGGAGTATACAGCTCAATTGCTGCCATTACAGCGCATAGGGCAACCAACTCTGCCCTCACAGGTACCCATTTAACCCCTGGGTGTAGAGAAGCAATTATGATTACATGTAAGTGTCTTGCTCAAGGACACAAGTGTCACGGCCGGGATTCGAACCCACATTCTGCTGCTAACACCAGAACTTGAGTCCGGTAAGCTAGACCGTTCGGCCACGACACGACACTCCACATTCATATGTAGCTGTTGTTTCTGCAATTATATGTACCTGTTTTGATAATCATGTAGTCCAAAAGTTTTAGTCCAATCAGTGATGTTCAGTTTATAGTTCCAGCGGATTTCTCATTTTAAATAAACAGTTAACCCTCCAAATACTACAAGGGTCAAAATCAGTCAAAATGTTGATACACTTGCCAAGGTATATCTATATCTCCCGAGGACGATCAGAGCATACTGATCGAAACGTCGAGTTGTACCTCCAGTTCTTTTCAGAACTAATTACTACTCAACAGAGTATTTCACAAGGTGTCACCGCAATTAGTCTTACTTATCCTCCTCACCATGCAAAGCTACAAGTTTTACCTAAGGTATATCTAGTGCACTTAAAGTCAAACACTGTCAAACCTTACGTGTAGTAAGTACATTTACAGGTCAAAATGAGTCGACCGCTTTTGACTGGTAAAAGCATTGTCTGGTATTGTTCAGGGTGGTCAAAAATGCCCTTGCGTGCACATTTGGGTCAACAGTCAAAACAGGCAGATGACCGATTTTGACCACTATGGCAATTTCCCACTAAAGTGCAGCAAGAGTAGAAGGGCTTTAAAAGATTGTTGTGTGTTTAATTTACTGTTAATGGATTTAGTTGTGTGAAATGATTTCTGTTGTATCCATTTTAAATGCCTGGTTTTCTTTTGAACTTTCAAAGTAAACTTTGTTATCCCACACTATACTCAGTAAATCAACAATATCCAGCTTGGTTTAACACAATCAATCATTCTTTCATAATGTTGTATATAATGTAAATAGTGAGAATAATCGAATATAAGTTCGTTTCCAAGAAACAGATCTGGTGTTCCTTTTATTTATGATAAGAGGTCCGGGCTTACCACTCATAATGCTCATAGTATCAAAATTGAGAGTGGTGAAAAATATATAAACTTCAACTCACCACTAGTGTTGTACCCTGCCAGAACGCTGTCTACAATCGTCTTGGTTGTGTTCTCGTAGACATACTGCTGCGATACCCTCTCGCCAAAGACGTGGTCAAAGGCAAACTTGATGTCCTTGTTCTTCTTCCGCATGAAGTTGCGCTGAGGGATGCGACGTCCATGAAAGTAGCTAGGCATTGTATCTTCCTGTATTTCATAAAAAAGAACGGCCATGAAATTACTCATAGCATTTCACTTTTTACCAACTTTTTTTTAAAATTCACTGTGGAAGGCTAAAGTTTCCAGGGAATTAATTCTGAATTTGTTTTGTTTCCACAACAGTTCTGCCACCATTAGCCCTCCTACACATGGAGGCCACTCCGATCCACAAAATTCTGCTCTTGAGCAACCTTCAGTACATACATGTACAAGCCTGCTGTCCTTTCCATGTAATCTTACAAAATCAACTGTGTGCCACCCAAGGCCACTGTAAATGTTTGAACATATTAGTATGGCCTACAATGTATCAATGGGAAACCACTTTAACCCTGCAATCTCAGTGGTGTGACAGTGCACAGAAGGGTAACCACAGGAGGCCACTGGCAACAGCTAATGGCTTGGAGTGGCCTGAATGGGTTGTTTCAAAAATTGCACTGATTGTAGAAGGGTTAGTCTTATCGTGTGTATATGGCAACTATTTTATTAAATTTATTCAGATTTTGTTCAACTTTTTTATGCAGGAATTTGTTTGCATTGAGTAATATTCATTGGGTTTTTGGAAAAAGGCCATTATGCCTCCGAGTCACGAACATCTCAGACGAAGCACAAAGTTCAAGTTTGAGTCTTTGTACATGGTGACTTGAGTCCGTGACACTCAAAATGGGATGAGTCCATAGTCAGACTCAGAGTCACAAACTTTTAAGTCAGAGTTCAAGGGTCAAGTCTGAATCTGAGTCACTGTACATTGGTGACTCGAGTCGAAGTCGCTACAAATGTGACTCGAGTTCGATTCATGAGTCATACAAGTCTGCCACCAAACGTCTCAATTGTCTCCCATGGATAAGAAGTACATTCTTGGTACTTGGTACTTTAATCCCATACAGCTCAAGTTGAGCTAAACTGGGATGATGTGCCAAAGTCACGTTGACAGCCAGTCAGATAAACATGCATTGGAAAATAAAAAGTGCACTATATTTACAAGTGCTAAAAAATGAAAGGAAAGGGAAAATAACTGACAATTAACTGACAACTGCAGCATTAATAGTACCTTTGGATCAAATACAAGTAGTTTCTCGTCCAGCATCTGAACAACAGGTCTTGACCCAGACCCGCTGTCCAGTTCTTTAGCATTGGGAGGCCGTATCCGTACTACCACCCGTATGTTGGTGCTGTTGTTTTGCTCATTGCCTGGTGTGCCCGAGTGTCGCTGACCACCTCGACTACTCCTCGGACGTGATGACATCATTTGCTCGACATCAACTACATGTAGAGTACAGAAAAATTATTTCAAATATCATGCACTTTTGCAAAAGGTCATTAATAATACATGCAAACGTGGAAAGAAGACGTGATTGACAGGAGATTTGCAGTAAAGTACCATTTCAAAGTAATATTTTTATTTTATTTTATTTTCCTCAACCAACAGCAATAAACTGCCAATAACAGGATGGGATAAAAATAAATACATCTAAAATCTTTATATAAAATTTACAAAAAATATATAGGTTTCCAAAAATATCAGTATAAAATTGCACATAATAAAAATTGACAATATAAGGGAAAGAATGTCATATCCGACCACAACTTTTTAAAGGGTTTTTTAAATATTTTTTTTGCAACCACTAACCAGTGAAAAAATTATTCTATTGATTTTTTGGGGTACATGATGGTTTTCAGACTATTTCCCTTCTAAAAAAAATCCTCCCCTTTAGAAAATAGAAGGATCCTATTATAGTTGCCACTGCGCATGTGCAATGACCGTGTTGGTCACTAAAGGGGAGTTGACAAGATCAGACTGACATGACTGAGAAAAATGCCTGATTTTTCATGAAATAAATATCCTGGAATAATTTGAAGTATATATGTCCATCATCATCCATATGTTCTCCACCTTACTGGGTAGGTAAGATTACATTGCTGGTTATATTGAATGAGAAAAAGTGGCAGTCGGATATGACATTCTACCCAAAGTTAGATCCACTAAAAAAGAGCAAAACAAATTTCATTTTATTTATAAATGCAAGTTGCAACCACAACAACACTCAAATATTGTCAGACACGCATAACAAAGCATTCTCAGAACATATCAGAAATTGACACCAAAATTAGCCTGTAATATAATATTATTTTAATGGATTTTTTCCTGTAATTATGATCATCAAGTTTGTTAATTGTATTTTTTGTGAGTATTTTTTTATATTTTATCAGTAAATGTTAAGAAATCGATGTAAAATTTTAAGGACTTTTTGATCACTTAATTTTAAGTAAGACTAGTAACGTTAGGAACATATGTTTGTTTTTCACGGGGAATATACGGAAGCGTAGTACCGCCACATGAATAAAAAAACAATCTCGCTCTTAAAGTCTTATCGTGTACGTACACAATAAATTATCGTGTACGTACATTACTACATGAATCATGATAACTATCATGTAGGCCTATGTAACATTTGTTACACGATAACTTTAAGCTTATCGTGTACATACACAATAAATTATCGTGTACGTAGGCCTACACGATAGTTAATTGAAAATTTTGAAAATTTAACGTTACTAGTGTAGTAGTGGCCTCTCGGTGATTTCACATGGCAAAAAATTCACCCTTCCTGACCTAAAAATGACAGATTTTGAAAACACAGCCCTTCCCCTGATTATGTAACAAAGCTTGTCATCAATCCATCATAATTATGCGTACGAGTTGGTAAGTACGAGTTGGTAAAAGTACGAATTGGCACGCGTACGAGTTGACCAAAATGAGTACGAGTTGGTAAGCGTACGACGAGTTAACTTGATTCGTGTCGCAAAAATTCTTTAAAATAACAGAGTACCTATAATCAAATCCATTAAACTTACCTTCTAATAGCGTGATTGCTGAACTTTTACTTGCAATATTTTTTGACAATTATTAATATATTCCACAGTTTAAATCCAGACAAATCCTGCAGGATATCTTTTTCTAACGTTAGGCCTATATGACTATGTCACGTTTAAATGCCCTCTACACGTATCGGCATTTATTTTCATTCATTCGAATGTTGCCGCTGTGCATCGATCGTTGATTGGTCATTGAAAAGATTGCACGTCGCTGATTGGTCAAACTCTCTGGGTTGACTGAATAATTGAGGATTGAGGATTGAATGATTGAGGAGGATGCACCGGATATTTGAAAGGGCGCCCTCATTTGGTCTGGGCCACTTGGCAGCATGTGTACACACATTCGCTTTTTCTATGGAATGTGTCCAATTTGAGCATGGAGGTTTTCCTTCCTCCATGATTTGAGGATCAGTATTTCTTTAAAAAATCATTGCAAATGCAAAGCATTCATATATTTTGGTTTCCACAGACAACAGCTTGTTGATGGCACAGAACAATAAAATCACAGATGTTAGTGAAAAAAAAATTGAGGTTATGTAAATCTCTTAGTCTTATTTGTATAGATAAAAAGTCAGTGGTTAAACAACTTTTTCCACTTTCACGAGCACTAACTTTCCAGTAAATCATACAATTTCACTATAATTTTTATTTCTGTAACAAGCACGATTTAGATAAGTTTATGCAACCAGTAATACCCCATAGTTTTGTAAGTTTTCCGAGAAATGCTAAGCCAAAGGTAGGTGCGTCATTTCGCGAGTGCGGCGAATTACGTACATGGACGATACTCTTACCAGGCTGAAGTCAGCACCGAATTTGGTGCTAGCACGAAATTTGGTGCTGGCACCGAATTTCAAATACCGCAAAAGACCGTCAATATACGTCATTGAGTGTAAACGTACAGTAACATAGTAAAATACACAATGATGATTCGCACAATTTTGACAAGAAGTGTTCCATCGTAAAAAGAAAAATTGTAATTTTTTTCTTCATAGCTGTGTTCATCACATGTCTAGCTATAATCTATTAGCGCCCCCAATTAATCGAACCATTAATTAGCCCACCCCAACTTATTAAAATTATATACAATTATTCAATCGGGATCTCCATATGTACAATATACAAACGGGATGCCTATCTTTGACGAGAAGTGTTCCATCGTAAAATGACAAAATTGTAACTTTTTTCTTCATAGATGTGTTCATCACATCTCTAGCTATAATCTATTAGCGCCCCCAATTAATCGATCCACTAATTAGCCCAGCCTAACTAATTAAAATTGCATACAATTATTCAATCGGGATATCTATATGTGCAATGTACAAACGGGATGCCTTATCTTTGATGGAAAGTGTTCCATCGTAAAATACGACGTTTAGAAGGGCGACGGGCGACGTTTAGAATGGCAGATATGGAATTCCATACGCCAAACCTACATGTACGTGATCAACACGTTGGGGCGCTATAAACAGCGCTATGATGACCTGAGACTGCGCGCTGTAGGCCTACACAAGAGACAGATACGGCAAATAATTATACAGAGTTGATCTAGTCTAGTGTTGGGTAAAGTGAAACTTGTGGAACCGAAGAGTATAGGCCTAACTGAAATTCAGAAAATAACTGAAAATGGGATAGGGATGGGGGTGGGGATGGGAGAGGCGAATCCAGGGAGGGTGGAGAGAGGCTTGGGGGCCGAAACCCCCAGACCATACCTGTTTTCCTTCCTCCGTGGTCTTAGGTTCGAATTAATTTCACGTATACGGTTACGTGGATCGCAGGGGGCAAAGGGGGTATGTGGTCCTCCTGTGTTTGTTAATTTATAATGTGCCTTCCTTTTTAACCATGTTCCTCTACCTCCCTTTGAGACTATGAATATGCACCTTGATGTCCAGCAAGGAGTGCTGTATTATAGAAAAATGGTATTTGGAAGGAGATCGATAAACAAAATTAAGAATGCTCCAAACACGGAGCTGTTCAAAGTTCATTTATCGCACTATCGTGATTTGGGGCACTATCGGGATTTTTCGTGTGGGGGGGCGAGGCACCTGGGGAAAACCGGAATTTTTTTGGGGGGCACGTTCCCCCCCCCCCCCCCGTGGCTACGCCGCTGCCACTGGAGGGCTACGATATGCAGAGTATCTCTATATAGAGATTATATTAGCGCAGTGTTATTTTTTCCAGGACGGGTACGAACGTGAGCAATTTTTGAAAACAATTATTTTAAAAAAGTTAAAAGACAACAAGTTTTTAAAGATGGAAATTTCATCGAATTGCCCACGTTCGTCCTGGAAAAAAAATGACGCTTGCGCGAACAGCAGAGGCCTGATCTTTGGTGACCCTCGAAGCGGGACATCTCTTTGGGCTACTCTTGCGCATGGGCGGTCTATAGGCCGCGCCAGTGGTTCACGCACCTGATGACAGTATGATTTCTGGATATGACTGTTATATTCTAATTTTCAACGGTACTTTTTAGGCAAACTCGATCACTACTAACGGCCAAGAAGCTCTTCATTTCGTTTTCGGAACATAAGTTCTTTTAGAAATATTATCCCCATCGACAACAAATATATATTGCATATAAATTAAAGGATGGTAAAAGGAGAAAACAGTGCCTTGTGCCACTTGCCTTTTTTATATATATATATATATGTTCCAGATATTCAATTGATATTATTTTGTATACAATCTGATTAGCGTTAGCGTTTGTCAAAAGCTGAGTATAAGTATAATTAATACAATATTTCATCCGAGGGGATTAAAACAGGCAAGTCTCATTTTAGATTTTAGATTGATTGATTGATTGATTGATTTTTAAAGTTTTGGGTTTAACCGTGACCACGGTTTGACCATAATGCTTAATTTGTTTTTTAAAAACGATGAAACTATCTGCAATTTACCCCCTTTTTAAAAGAAAAAAAATGCATAAGAGACTAAAATATGGTCGTCGCACCCGGGGATCAGAAATTAGCTGAGAATTCCTCCATTTGCGTAGTTTTCGGGGGGGGGGGGGGTCAATTCAGTTTTCTTAATTACAAAAACAAGTTCTGTTTATAATTTAACAGATTTCTTAAAGATTTTCTCCATAATTTTGCTGTAAAACATAAAAAAACTTCCATTTTCTGGCCGACCACCTTTCTCCTCCATTGAGTTGGTGCACAAACATAGGGCGTTTTCGAAAGCACTGGCTTCGGTTCACCGTCTCAGGTTGTCATCATTGAAAAACCACACGAACGGAGCCAAGACAGAGACGAAGCAGATGTTTCGAAAACGGCCGGCCATAGTGCGTTTGTTGACAACGTTTTTCCAAAATCCAACTCCCATAATTCATTGCGCGCTCAATTCCGAGAGATCAGCTGTGTCACAATGCAACACATTGTACTCGACTTACTTAGGGGCCTACATTCCCACGTGCACAAAGTTTTGTTTTCGTAAACTCGTTAGTTGGCGCGCCAAAACACCTGAGCAGTGACACAAAAGAGAGGTTTTTTTGTTCCACTGTCCGATCTTGCATTGCAGTTGTTTACGTATCGATCTGCATGCACTTTCTGAGTTCGCAAGTGTCTATTTCAATGCACGCCAGTCAACATAGTCGAAAGTGTCATGATGATCATGGCCGCTGAATCAGCTATATAGCTGCATGAGGATGACACGACTTCACTTGATGGTATGCCGTTGTTTTTAATCTAACCTCCATTTATTTCACACATACTCTTTAGCGCCAACTTATGTGGCACAAGACCTGCTGCTGGCTGCTACTTTATTATGATACAATGTTGCAATTTTACTTTCAGCAATGAATGGTTCAAGCAGTGCTTCCACTTATCAAATCTACATTTCCTTAGATTTACAGAAACATTTCCTTAGATTTCCTTAGATTTTTTTCCCGATGTTCCTTAGTTTTACTTAAATCATCAAAAGTGTATTAGCCCCTGTATGCATACACAGTTTGCATATGTGAAAGTTGCAGTAGGCCATAAGAAGTGCATGCTGTTGAAAAAAAGCGCAAAACCTTTCAAAATGGAAAGTCAATTCATGGGAAAATAAGCATTTTTGCACGCCTTCCCCATCAGTTGGTGCCCTGCAGCCTAGTGTAAAATTAATTCTTTAAATGCGAGCCCGCGGTGGTCACTTACCAGACATACGTACATGTGCGTAGGCCAGCCGGCCTATCTAGGTAGCATGAAAATCTGACGTCATGCTTAGACTAGCCCATGGCTGTGCCTAACATGCGGCCGGCAACTAGGCTGTTTGTGCCGTGCCTAGTCAAATCTGCGTCAATGCTATACAGCGCGCAAACTGACCGAGGGTATAATAAGTGTTAATTTTTATGCAACATTATTTCGTAAAAAAATCGAATATTTACGAACATTCCTTAGAATTTCCTTAGAATTTACGGCATTTCCTTAGATTTCCTTAGATTTCTTTATTTCCTCAGAAATTTCCTTAGAGCGTCAAAACATTTCAAAATTTCCTTAAAATAAGGAAATTTCCTTGAAAGTGGAAGCACTGGGTTCAAGTTGGTATTACTCATTTATAGACCGTCCACATTCATTGTTTACTGACAAAGTGACCAACACGGTCATTATACATGCGCAGTGGCAACTATAATAGGATCCTTCTATTTTCTGAAGGGGAGGATTTTTTTAGAAGGGAAATCAAGTCCGAAAACTATCATAAAAGTGGATTTTAAAGATAGTTTTCGCTTTCTGAACCCCAAAAAATCGATGGAATCATTTTTTAACTGGTTAGTGGTTGTAAAAGAAAATTCCAAAAAAAAAACTTAAAAAGTGGCGGTCTGATACAAAATTCTTTCCTGGTCGAAACCAGAAGTTTAAGTGAAAAAATATTCTGAAGCACTGTTCTGTACATTTGTACAGGCCATTTCGCAAGCACACAGCCATTTCCCACACAGGCCTATCATTTGTGCACACATACAGCACGAGGCAGTAGTCCTAAGTCGAGTCGCACGCCGAACTGAACTCCATGTGTACATATGTAGACATAAGTAGTCTATTGTCAAGTTGCACACAGCACCACGGATGCGAGTTTTGTCGTGAAAACCATATTTGCAGTGTTTAGACTAACTTATCACAAATACATGTACTTTTACATTGACATGAAGGTAAATATTATTTAATGTCATAAAGTTGTGATGTCATGATGATGTCATAATATATCAAATTACATCAAATAGAGGTTTAATATTTAAAAAATCATCTCATGAACCACACCAGATAAATTAATAATCTTGGCATCGTCGTAGTGACCTCGAATTATGTCGTACACAGACATGACCCAATTTTGACTTTTTTTCCAGTTGAAACCAGAAGTTCAACAGAAAAAGCATTCTTCAGCACTATAGTCTGTAGCCAATGTGATAGGGAAGATGAATATTGGATTTCTGTGAATAAAGTGACTAGTCATATCTCATCGTTAACAATTGTTTGATGATGTCATGACAGATCAGAGCACTCCCTAGCAACAGTATTTAAAATGGAATATTTTTCATATCTCAGAAATTATCAAACTGAATTTCATTACATTTAGGATGATGATAAAAGACATCCAATGTATTACTTCTGTGTGAAGTATAAATTCAGTTATGTGACTGAACCGGAAGTTAATGTATTCAGTATAGCACATTATGTCATTTTAATTATATAGGGCCTATTATGAAAACTCATATCTCCTGAAGTAAGTCTTGTCTTTTAACAAATTTAGAACACTGTGAGTTGGTTTTCTACAAACTCAGTACCTCAAGTTCTAATTGATTCTTAAAATCAAATATGGATGCATTAAATAGATGTTGGGTGTTTAAAAATTGTGCCATTTTTGCATGGAGTTTTAACAAAACGAGAAGACTATTTATTTGACATAGGCCTACAGTTAAGATTTAGAGAAAGTGTACACAAAAATAAATAACCAAATCATTGCTAGCCTGTATAAGTTGACTGATTGCAAACATGTGAAATTTAGACAATGTACTTGTTCAATTGTTATGCAAAAACGAACATGATGTTGAGAGATCTTTTGTTCTCAGCTCACTTCAACAAGATAATAATAATAATAATGTGTGGATTTATATAGCGCACGTATCCACCAACTAAGTGGTGCTCAAGGCGCATTATATTATTATCCCTGCTCATAAGGCTCATAAGGCTCATAAATCATTCCTGAAACCATCTCAGCTCCCTGGGGAGTATACAGCTCAATTGCTGCCATTTCTAGCGCATATAGAGCAAACCAACTCTGCCTTCACAGGTACCCACTTAACCCCTGGGTGGAGAGAAGCAATTATGATTAAGTGTCTTGCTCAAGGACACAAGTGTCACGGCCGTGATTCGAACCCACATTCTGTTGCTAACACCAGAACTTGAATCCGGTAAGCTAGACCGCTCGGCCACGACACCGCTCAATACTTAATCATAAGTCAGAGGGGTGTCTGGGTGTCTTTTGGACACGCTGTTTCAATTTTGGACACCCTATTCTATCTGTCATTTACATGTAAAAAGTATTGTAAGTGAACAATTTAGACACCCTGTTTAGAAATTTCCAGCAAATTAGCATTTTCCCCTATTTCTAAATCCTGGCTAACACCTTGAACAGAATTGTTGTATTTGTTGCATCATGTTGTGTTCAGCATGGTTAGGATTTGAAGATCAAATAATATGGTTGAGGGT